>JAJOZX010007373.1:0-57500 GCA_023014485.1 Bathynomus jamesi | reverse complement strand
GAAATTCTTTTTGAAGTATTTTTTTTAATATTTTTTTTTTCCAAGTCGATCTCAAGCGTGAAATACCATAATAGATAGAAATAATGATTTTAGGAAATGCGCAAACGAATGCTTAACATATTACGTATGTCGGTGGTCAGCAACTAGCGGCCCGCGATTGCTGTTGTCTGGCTCGCCGGCTTGGCTTATACGAGGCGTTCCGTGTGACAGTGACGAGCAGGCCAAATTTAAGTTTGGAGAAAACGCGCGTTAAAGTTTTAAAAATGTAAATAACACCGCCCCGCGAATTCAAATTTTTTGCCAGTTGTTTCAATGATAATGGGTGATTCTAGGCAATAAGGGCATGCTCTTTTCGGCTGTATATTTAGTTTTTTCCTATCACATCTACATATTCCACAATCACGCGTAACGTATAGATAAGAAAATGTTTCCAATTGGATAAGAGAACGGACGAATCATATGGCGTATGTTGTTCAATTCAAATATTTTACAGTAGTAATGCACGCCCAGAAACGCACATTATACACACGCGCGCGCACGTACTCGCATTATTACTACATATATATGTTACAGGCAAAGTATGAAATTTGGATATTCTATACATTGCCGAATGGTTTTTAGGCAAAGTATGAAATGAATATTGTATTACATACTTTACCTAGTTTAGGTTAGGTTAGGTAAATTTTGTAATAAGTGACTTAGGCAATCTTTAATAAAAACAAAAGAAATACGCTGTATAGGTTAAGTGAATGCCCGGTTAGGTCAACTGTACGCCCTTGACGATTGGTTAGGTTGTCATGATATTTTCGTTTACTGTCAAAATTAACGAAAATATCATGACTTAACCTAACCAATCGTCAAGGGCATACAGTTGATCTAACCTGGCATTCAATTAACCTAACCGGGCATTCAATAATTTTTCCGTAAGCTTCGATTAATTTTTTGATGAAAATATTAAAATACAATGGTTAGGTTGAGTCATGATATTTTCGTTTACTGTCAAACTACAAAATATCACGAATTAACCTAACCAATCGTCAAGAGCATACAGTTGATCTAACCTGGCATTCAGTTAACCTAACCCGGCATTCAATTAGCCTGGCATTCAATAATTTTCCCGTAAGCTTCGATTAATTTTTTGGTGAAGATATTAAAATAACACTTTACCTAAATTAGTCTTGGCATTCTATAGAATACCTAGGAATTATATATAATAAATAGATAAAGTATAAAAGAAGCAATCAAAACCTAAACTAGGTCAAGCATGTAATACAATATTCATTTCATACTTTGCCTAAAAACCATTCGGCAATGTGTATAGATTATAGAATACCTGAATTTCATACTTTACCTGTAACATATACACCAATATATATATAATACATGTAAATACAGATTTAAGTAAGATAGTATTTAAGTAAGATATAGTAGTGTATATACAGTATATGAAAATTGTGAATGACTGAACCAACCTTTCATCAACAGTAATACATTGAACTTATTAGAGCAGTCATTAGCTAAAGAAACTCCCTTTTCGTCGATTTTCTCTCATCGGCGGATCTAGAGTGAGGGTCGGCGACGTCTGGACCCCCCTTCAATTTCTTACAAGTGCCCTATTTGAATGATGTTTATGCCTTTGAAAACAATTTTTTTTTTTGTAAATAGATCCTGGTTATTTTATTTTATTCAAATTCTATTTCGAGTCCTTACCCGTATACATTGTACTTCCAAATTTGTAGTTGTAATGGTTTCCATAGGTGCCCTTAGTACTGGTGCAGCCATATCACTATTTTTATCTTTATCTTATTCTGATAGTCCTTTTAATTGGCAAGACATTTGTAATTGTTTGAAAAAATTTCTGTAATAACTGTTGTACCCAAATTAGATATATTTTGTATCATAAGTGAATGAGACTGATCTAATAAAACAATACAATTGATTTACACTCGTTCATTGGTGGTCTGTTTTAAGAAAAAATTTAGTACTGTGCCCTTTTTATTTTAGGGGGGTGCCCTTGTTTCTTTGGAATTACCGAAATGTCTAGATCCGCCCTTGTCTCTGGTGTACTGATTTCGGTACCTCTCTCTTTAGGCTCCAGCAATAGTCTGCCATCATTTGTCCCTGTCCCTCACTTACGCGTCAAAGTTTTCAGGAAAAAAAAATCAATACGAGAATCTAGGAAGTGTATCTTAACACTCGTGTTAAGCAAACGATATTTTCGGATCATGTCTTTAACTATTCCTTTGTAGTCATCAGATTTCCTGTTACCAAGGAAGTTGTTCACAACAGCCTTAAAAGCTAGCCAAGCATCTTTTTCATGATCTGTCAATGCATCTTCAAATGCAGGATCGCTTAAGAGTTTCTTTATTTGAGGACCGACGAATACTCCTTCCTTCAGCTTAGCATGACTAATTTGAGGGAATTTTTTTTACATAAAAATTGGTATCCAGATCCTTCTTTGTTGAGACCTTTGACGAAATTTTTCATTAATCCAAGCTTTATGTGGAGTGGAGGTAACAGTTGATAAAAAGTAGAATAATTTCTCACCTTCAATTTATTTAAGATGTTCCTCGCTTTATTCTCGCCAGTATTTAAGAAAGTACCCCCACCCCGTGAATACCCAGAACAGTCGGCTATCCCCTAAATACCACGGTCTAGGTACCCCTTAGAAATAATGCTTTAGCTCTTCTTTGCAATAGATGATCTTGCGCTTCTTTGATTCTTCTTTCTTATTGGTTCTTATTATTCAGTTTTCCCCCTTGTTTAGAAAGGGTCTTTATTATCTTGTTTATTTATTCAATTTAATCTCATATATTTATATATGCGAGCCTGTCCTTGGGCATATATGCACCACCACCTGTAACAACAATAACACAATGAAAGTAATGTATTAACAATTCAAATAAAAAGTGTTACTCCCCTGAGTATGTGTGTCCTTTTCTTTGAACTACTGGACACAACTCCACCACCTCATCTGTAGAATAAGAGCGATTTAGTCACTCTTATCCTCTTCTCTTCCTCCTTCAGTTTTTTTTCAAACTCTCTCCTCCCACGTATCTTCTTATATTTTCTTCGGCGACTCCTCTCTTGGTCAACACATCCGCCACCTGCTCCAGACCTCGCACCCACTCCACCTCTGTCACTTCACCACTCTCCAAAGTTTCTTTAATTGCAGCTATATCAATTCTCAGCCGTTTACTACTGACACCAGTATTTGATTTTATCCCCTTCATTAGTGTTTTGCTGTCAGTTTTCACTCTTATTTCAATCTTTCTGCCCCCCACTATCTCCTTCCATAGTTGATTGTAGTAAATTCCTCCCTCAATAGCCTCTCCAACACTCAGTGCCTCAGCTTCAATTGTAGCTTTGCCACTCTTTTTGCCTTCCTCGACTTCCACCATATTGGACATTTTCTTCCCATATCATCTGCTAATGATATTATGTATCCGATTTGAGTTTGTTCGTTCTCCACATTTCCAAACGAGGCATCTGCATATATTTCCCAAAATATTTTCTCTTCATCCAATTTTTCTAGGATGATTTCTCCCCTTGATCTTTTTGCCTTCTTCACGATTTTTATTAATTTTCTCATATCCTGTGTCGTTCCCTCTTTAAACGCTCTACTTAGATCACTTATATCATAAGCTATTTCGGGTAAGATATGTTGTGATATCCAATTCAGTTGTCCCACAATTGATCGATAGAGAGTCAACTCTTTCCTTTTTAGGACTCTAAGACCTTGATAAAGCTTCCCTTCGGGTTCTTGTATACTCTCGATGTATTTCCTTTGCTCAATGAGTATTCTCTTTTCTTGTTGTCTTACGTGAACTCCTATATACTTGAAATTCTGCCTTCCTTGATCTCCCACCTTCAATTTTTCTTTCATCTTCGTAATAACTGTCTTAAGAAAATTATCATCTCCTCCGTAACAAAAATCGTCTACATGTGCACATAGGACTCCACTTACACTTCCTTGATCATCTTTCCAATAAAACACGTTTGGTTCCAGTTTGCTTTTTACTCCTCCAAGCTCCACCACCACCTTCACCACCTTCATATACCATGCTTTTGCCGCATCTTTAAGTCCGTAAACTGCTTTCTTCAACTGCCATAGAACACCACTTTCTACTTCACTGGGTGGTTTGACATACACTACTCTCTGTATTCTTTCTCCTTGTAAATATGCAGTTGCAATATCTAAAGTATGACACTTCCATCCCTTCTGATTAATTATGCATAGACACAATTTTAAAGTTTCTGGGTTACAAGTGGGTGCATCTTTTTCCCAGTCTTCCATTTCTTCCTCGAATCCTCTCGCCACCAATCTTGCTTTACAAATCCTTTTACCTGCTTTCACTTTTTCAGTCACCACCCACCTTGTGGACACACTTTTCTGACCAACATCTTCTACTTCTTCATACACTTCGTTATCTAGCCAGCTTTGTAATTCCTTTCGTTTGGCTTCCTCTACCTTTTTATCCTCAAAACCGAGCAGGACTTCCTCTTCGTCATCTATCTTCCTTATCTCTTCGTACTCTCTCAAATCAATCCAACCTTTCCTGCCGGTATTTATTTCTTGTATATTGTAGCTGTCTCCCCACTTTTTACTCGATCTTTTTCCAGCTAAACCCAAAATCTTCCATTCTTCTCGTTCGCCTGTTTCCTTATGCCGGGCCCTGACTCTATCTCCTTTTTTCAACTTAGGTATAATCTCTCTCTCTACCTCCTCCTCACGTTCATCTTCCTCATCTTCTACCTCATCTTCTGATTCCTCTTCATCTTCCATCGCCTCATCATCATCACACACTGGATCTCTTCCATCTCTTCTCACCATAACCATGTCCCTTTCTTCTCTGTCAAAGTTGTTGTTATCGATCTCCTCTTCTTCCTTTTCATTACCTCTTTCTCTCTCTTCTTTCATGACTTCATTTGTTCCTTGAATCCGAGTGATATGCACTCGCGCCACTTGCCTTAATGAATCCCCATGCTTCACAATCACAGTTTTCCCATCTACGCCAATTACCTTTGCTGGTCCTCTCCACTCTTTTTTCATTCTCTTTTGTAGTAGACCTCATCATTGATAATCACATCATCTATCTTATGTACCCTTATATTTTTCCTCAGAGCAGTCCTTATTTTTAAACAAGATTCATTCTTAATGAATATTTCTCTTGCCTTATGCATCGCTTGTAGATTTTCCCTCACCATCTGTTCTTCATTTCCTTCTGCAACACCACCAATGCTGAGGCCATCATTCAGAAGGTTCGGGTGTATCGGATTATGCCCAAACACTAATTGGTTTGGCGAAAAACCACCATAATTACTCAGACAATTCTTTGCCAACACCACCCATCCTAGAGCAATCTTAATGTTTACTTCTTCTGCCATCTTCCTCAAACTCTCCTTCAGTAATCCGACAGTCTTTTCACACAGTCCATTGCTCCATGGACTTTCTGCTGGTGTAGTCATCATTTTTATCTGCCATTTTTCACACACAATTCTCATTTTTTCAAACTCAGAATGGTTCCCTGAGAACATTATATGTTAAACACAGACCGTGCATGGAACAAGGAACTCTTCTGGGAAAATTAAATCCACTATAGTCCGAATAAGTAATGGTAAATGACAAATACCATAGTTTTTTTCTTTTTCATGATTTTAGCCCGACGTGGGCAACGGGTCTCTCGCAAAGAGATCCCATAAATATAGCTTCCCTCACCAGCTATCTGCAAAGCAGACAGGATCCAGCTTTGGGACATGGATCTAGGGTTTAAAGCAAGCCTAGATCCCTACATTCAGAACCTCTATATAAGTAAAAGACTCGTTGCATTCACGTCGTGTTGAATAAATCAAAGAAAAAGGGGGTAACTATTGTATTTTTAGCCAAAAAAAACAAAACTTAAACCTCAACCGGGACATTGAGCGTCCACTTTTCAAGGCACGAAACACGTCCGTT
This sequence comes from Bathynomus jamesi, assembly GCA_023014485.1. NCBI lineage: Eukaryota > Metazoa > Arthropoda > Malacostraca > Isopoda > Cirolanidae > Bathynomus > Bathynomus jamesi. Next base: position 51,544 of record JAJOZX010007373.1, on the reverse strand, counting down.
TAGTATACACAAACTCAGAATGGTTCCCTGAGAACATTATATGTTAAACACAGACCGTGCATGGAACAAGGAACTCTTCTGGGAAAATTAAATCCACTATAGTCCGAATAAGTAATGGTAAATGACAAATACCATAGTTTTTTCTTTTTCATGATTTTAGCCCGACGTGGGCAACGGGTCTCTCGCAAAGAGATCCCATAAATATAGCTTCCCTCACCAGCTATCTGCAAAGCAGACAGGATCCAGCTTTGGGACATGGATCTAGGGTTTAAAGCAAGCCTAGATCCCTACATTCAGAACCTCTATATAAGTAAAAGACTCGTTGCATTCACGTCGTGTTGAATAAATCAAAGAAAAAGGGGGTAACTATTGTATTTTTAGCCAAAAAAACCAAAACTTAAACCTCAACCGGGACATTGAGCGTCCACTTTTCAAGGCACGAAACACGTCCGTTTAGTATACACAAACTCAGAATGGTTCCCTGAGAACATTATATGTTAAACACAGACCGTGCATGGAACAAGGAACTCTTCTGGGAAAATTAAATCCACTATAGTCCGAATAAGTAATGGTAAATGACAAATACCATAGTTTTTTCTTTTTCATGATTTTAGCCCGACGTGGGCAACGGGTCTCTCGCAAAGAGATCCCATAAATATAGCTTCCCTCACCAGCTATCTGCAAAGCAGACAGGATCCAGCAGATAGCTGGTGAGGGAAGCTATATTTATGGGATCTCTTTGCGAGAGACCCGTTGCCCACGTCGGGCTAAAATCATGAAAAAGAAAAAACTATGGTATTTGTCATTTACCATTACTTATTCGGACTATAGTGGATTTAATTTTCCCAGAAGAGTTCCTTGTTCCATGCACGGTCTGTGTTTAACATATAATGTTCTCAGGGAACCATTCTGAGTTTGTGTATACTAAACGGACGTGTTTCGTGCCTTGAAAAGTGGACGCTCAATGTCCCGGTTGAGGTTTAAGTTTTGGTTTTTTTGGCTAAAAATACAATAGTTACCCCCTTTTTCTTTGATTTATTCAACACGACGTGAATGCAACGAGTCTTTTACTTATATAGAGGTTCTGAATGTAGGGATCTAGGCTTGCTTTAAACCCTAGATCCATGTCCCAAAGCTGGATCCTGTCTGCTTTGCAGATAGCTGGTGAGGGAAGCTATATTTATGGGATCTCTTTGCGAGAGACCCGTTGCCCACGTCGGGCTAAAATCATGAAAAAGAAAAAAACTATGGTATTTGTCATTTACCATTACTTATTCGGACTATAGTGGATTTAATTTTCCCAGAAGAGTTCCTTGTTCCATGCACGGTCTGTGTTTAACATCTCATTTTTTCGTTTTGAAATTCACTTCCATTGTCAGTCAGTATTTTTGCCGGTGTTCCGAAAATAGTCAACCATCCCTCCATCATTCCATTCATCACAGTCTCTGGTGTCTTGTCCTTTATCCATCTGGCTTGACAATATCTTGTCGCCATATCTACCATTACTAAGAATCTTCGTCCCTCAAGTTCTCCCAGATCAAGGGCTACCACCTCATTAAATTGTTTACTCCAACTCAAACCCACTACTGGCTTTGGTGGATTCTTCTTGTATCTCTTACAAATATCGCACTCAGTTAGTTGTTCCAATAATCTGTTTTTCATCTTCTTTTTCTGCTCTTCCTCCAGTCCCTCACTCCATCCAGCATCCTCCGTCAACCTCCAAATTCTCTCTCCACTAGCGTGTCCGAATTGTAGATGTAACTTTCTTATGGCTGCACTAATCTCCTTATCTCCTTTTTCTTTCCATCCTTCTGTCCACACTTCTCTTCTCCTTTGTGGTATCAAACCAATTCTCAGGTCTCCTCTTCTATCTTCTTTAAGCATCACTTCTACGTTATTCATATCTCCTATCACCACCTTTTCCTCCTTCATGCATACCTTCATATCCATTTTACACATAGTTTCCTTCCCTATTAACCAGGGCACATCTCCTTTCAGTATTTCCGTTTTTATATACACTTTTTGTCCTCCTATATTGACAGGAATTTCCATGATGCCTCTTGATGGGAAGCTCGTCTTCCCAAAGGTAAAGACCTTTTTTGATGTTACAGTCTTTGCCCTCATTCTCTTAAGCTCCTCCTTATCCAACTCCATCACTATCTTTGATAGTCATAGTTCTCCACATACTGTTGATTTGCATCCAGTGTCTAAAATAGCTTCAATATCTCCCCATTCTTCCTCAGTTATGACCCCACTCACTTAAATCTTCTCTTCTTTCTCCTCCTCCTGTTCCTCGTGTTTCTTCTCTTTATCATTATCAGATCGACTAACCATCCCTTTGTTTTTATAATGCTTTGGACAATCATAGGCCCAATGCCATTCGGATTTGCAGATTGTACATGTTGTTACCTTTCCCTGTTGGTTCATCGGGTTTCTTCTTCCGGCTCCTTTCCTGCTCCAATTTCCTCTCCATCGACCTCCACCTCTATTGTTTAATCCTCTTCCTCCACCATATCCACGATTCATCTGGTCATGTTCCAACCACTCCTCTCCTTTTGCTTCCTCCTCCAAGGTTTCAAATATCCTCCTCATTATTCGTGTCACCGTTTCATATTTCATCTCCTCCTTTCCACATGCTGATAAAACTAATTGTTTTTGTTGTTCAGACAGGCTCGCTTGTTCCAGCACATGAAATCCCTTCACTTCTCCTTCAAACATCTCTCTACCTAATGTTGTTTTACAGTCCTTCGCGTTTTTTTCATACCGGAAAATGTAGTCCTTCATCGTTTCACCCACTTCCCTCTTGATCTTGAAATACTTCTTCATATTTTCATAATTCTCCATCAAAGTCTCCTTTTTATACACTTTATCCAGAACTGACAATAATTGCTGCACCGCCTTCTTGTTTAAGACTTCCTCGACTAATATCTTCGGTCACCTCCCATGCCTTCCCTCCTAAATTCATCCTTATTTCCAAACCAGGGTATACCACTTCTTCGCACACGATCAACCAATCCTCTACTCTCCCTCTCCAACTTCTAAATTCTTCTTGCTTCCCGTTGAAATGTGAACATCCTCTTCTCATCCTCCAGTCTCCACTGTCTTTATTGCTCATGTTGTCGAATTCGAACCACGCTCTGCTACCAGTGATAAAAAGTAGAATAATTTCTCACCTTCAATTTATTTAAGATGTTCCTCGCTTTATTCTCGCCAGTATTTAAGAAAGTACCCCCACCCCGTGAATACCCAGAACAGCCGGCTATCCCCTAAATACCACGGTCTAGGTACCCCTTAGAAATAATGCTTTAGCTCTTCTTTGCAATAGATGATCTTGCGCTTCTTTTGATTCTTCTTTCTTATTGGTTCTTATTATTCAGTTTTCCCCCTTGTTTAGAAAGGGTCTTTATTATCTTGTTTATTTATTCAATTTAATCTCTCTCTTATTTATATATGCGAGCCTGTCTTTGGGCATATATGTACCACCACCTGTAACAACAATAACACAATGAAAGTAATGTATTAACAATTCAAATAAAAAGTGTTACTCCCCTGAGTATGTGTGTCCTTTTCTTTGAACTACTGGACACAACTCCACCTCCTCATCTGTAGAATAAGAGCGATTTAGTCAACAGTATCTTCTTACGATCTACCAGTGGATTAGCAATGATGTTTGCTTGTCCTGGAGTAATCTGTTTTCTCTGAGGCCATTCTTTCCTCACATAGTGTTCCTCCCTGTCTCTGTTATTCCACAGACATAAAAAGCGTGGGTATTTTGTAAAGCCAGCCTGTTGGCCTAAAAGAAGGCCAATCACCTTAAGATCACCACAAACAAACCATTTGTGTTTTTCATAGTTTATCTTGTTTAAAAGAAATGAAAGATTTCCATGAGTCTCTTTCAAATGAACTGAATGCCCTATAGGCAGAGAGGCAGCTTTGTTTCCATTATGCCGTAAGACAACTTTCAAACTTCGCTTCGAGGAATCAATAAATAGGCGCCAGTCACGTGGTTGATAGTCTTTTGCCCATCGCCCTTACCATACCCACTATCAGGGATGGGGTCAAATACAATTGCCCAAATACAAATATAGATACAAATACACTATTTTTTTTACGGCCAAATTCAAATACAGATACAAATATTCGAATTTATAAATCCCCAAATACAAATACAAATACAAATATGAAGCTTCAAATACAAATAAAATGCAAATACAATTTTTACTGTATTTGCAAATTTCGTACCAATTTCATCCTAAATATAAACGGATAATATTTACTTGACTTCGGCTACCCCTCAAGTAAGACAATACTGGTATAGTACTTATTGTATAAAACTTAACATTTCAATACTTTGGCTCTTATCAAAGTAGACTTCATTTTCACACCAAGGCAAGAAAAGTAACAAATTCCTCTTGTTTATTATTTTTATTAGAGAAAATTATTTCACACTTCTTGATATTTCTGCACTTTTGCATAATTAAAGAAAATAAATTCATATTTCTCAATGTTTGATTTTTACTGTTCATATCAATTTGTAGTTATATGCACAGTTATATTACATTAGTGTATTTGACTGTATTTGAAGCAAATACGGCAAATAAAAGGCTCAAATACAAATTCAAATACAAGTATGCAGCTTTTTAAATCCTCAAATACAAATACAAATGCAAATATCCATTTTTGTGTATTTGTAAATACAAATACAAATACGTATTTGACCCCATCCCTGCCCACTATATCATTGCAGTATACCAGTGATCCTTCAGTCGAGAAAAATTGATAATCTTTTCACGATGTCTGTACCAGTAGAATGTTGTCGAAGGAGCGAGTAGATTCCATTCTTTGAGCCTTGATCCCGGAAGTTCTGCCGAATCTTTCGGTAATGCTAAATCTTACTAGGTCATTGAGATCACTCTGACTTATCAATTTTGGTGACTGATTTTCGGCCATAGTATATTCTTCGTCATGTTCATTTGAACATGACTCTGCTGTTATTGAGATGTTGTCTACATCTGAATCAAAATTTTCAAAATCAAGAGGCGTCTTTGGCACAGGAATTTCATTTGAATGTGACACAGGGAGGATAGCTGATAGAATACTCATATAGACAAATGAAGTACACGGTAACCTCTTCAAAATTCATGAAACTTGGTGTGAGGGTTGGTTTAGGTCCAAATTACAAATTTCTGAATTTTTTTGAAAATTGGTCAAGTTGGTCAAATTTTATGGCTTGACCAAATTTTGGTCGAATGAAAAAACCAATAATTTTCAAACGTAAATATCTCGGCTCCTAATTGTGGTGTAGTAAGTCTTAAATAATAAAATATGTAAAATTAACTGTAGTTTCTAAATATGTATAATTTGTTTAGGGTAACAAAAATAAAATTATGATTTTTTGGAAAAAATCTTTTTTGTTTTTTTTGCGATTTGGCAGCGAAGATATCATTTTTCGAAAAAAAGACCAGGAATAAAAAATGTTTATTTGATGTATGTACACCATAATAAGTAATAAAAAGTCAGCTTATCGATGATTAAATTATGAAAAAAAAATGACTAAAAAAAAAATCCTCCAAATTTTAACAATTTTTTGCTTTCTTTCCAGATTTTCAGTACGTATATACACCTAATTTTCTAGTATACGTAAATTTACCTAACCCTTAAAATGCCTCAAAACACAAAATTTTGTTGCGATCCTATGAAAAAACACTCAAGAAGAATTTTCTGTAACATCAAAAAAGTAAACTCTGCCATGGCAGCTGCAAGCTATGGAATTTTGGAAGAAAATCAATTACTATGCAGCAATTGCTATGTCACAATTAAAAAGAAGCCAATTGTATTAGAACATGTTCAACGTTCATCCAGAGAGCCGGGACCTGCACCAATACCTGAGCCAGACATACTTAACGAATGTATGGAGCGAAGCAGTAGCGATTCCACGAATCCACCACCATTGGAAGAATTTTTCATTCAAGACGGCAATTCAATAAAGATTTGCTCAGCGACAATATTTTACCTTTATTTGATGGAAAGCCCTATTAAAACAGGTAATAAAACAATAGAGACTCCGTTCAGGACATTTGTTTCTTAATGCCAAATTCGTAGTTTTCTGTTTTTAAATATTAGCATCAGCACTTGAATACATATATACAAAATATTTGATATTTGATTATTTCACGCAACCTAAATTTATGAATTTGTTTTGCAGCTGGATTGAAGCCGGGACAAAAACAGATAAAGGCTTCTACGAAATTCAGATCGACAACGGAAAAGGTTAAACAAAGTTTTGAAGCTGCTTATGGGGCTCCTATTGACTATTCTGAAGCTGGTCCGTCCAAAAAAAGTTGTTTGGAAGATGATTTAGAGAGGCAAGACTACTTTTCGGACATAGTTATTGAAATTTGACAGTTTAAATTAAATTTAATACAGTCATCGAAGTATATACTAAATTAAGTTTTATCTGTTTACATTTTTATAATCGGACAATATAATACATATACATATATTTTATGAAAAGTTTAATTAAAAATATACTAATTAAACTTAATGTCAAATACACTTTATTTCAGGTATCAAAAGGTTATGGAAGAATTAAAGGAGAAATTTCAAGCAAGTAACGATCGCAATCTTAGGTTACAAATACTATCATTGTATCCCTATCCCATTGAAAAAACTGCTGACTTCTTTGGAGCAACAAAGTATATGGTGCGTAAGAGCCGCAATCTTCAAAAACAGTTTGGGATTCTTCCTAACATTCCAAACATGACGAAAGGGAAGGTCGTCACAGCTGAAATGAAAAAAATCATTCGGGAGTTTTATGAAAATGACGAATATAGTAGGATGTGCCCGGGAATCAAAGATTATAAGTTTGCAATAAATGAAGAGGATGAAAAAATAGAAAAGCAAAAAAGACTGGTATTGTGTAACTTGAAATAGTTATATGCTGAATATGCAAAAAATGATGAAAATCCCAAAATAGGCTTTAGTACCTTTGCTCATCTTCGACCGTCGTGGTGCGTGCTTGCGGGACAAAGCGGAACTCAGTGTCTGCGTATGTACGCATCACCAAAATCCAAAACTACAAATATCAGCGTTAGGCATTAAAGATTTAGACTACAAAAAATTAATGTCTTTATCCGTCTGCGGCATGGACAATGAAGATTGTATGATGCACCGATGCAAAAGATGCCCGCGAGAGGTCGGAATCAAAAATTATTTGGAAAGTTTGGACTTCATGGCGATGGAAGAGATAAAATATAAACAATGGGTGTCCGTCGATCACTGTATGTTAAAAGATATCACCGAAACTCCAGAGGAATACGTGGAATCGCTCACCAAAAAAATTGCACAACTGACAAGACACCACTTCACGAATAAATGTCAGTCGAGTTACTTCAAAAATCTAAAAGAAACTCTGCCCGAAAATGAAGGTGTTTTGGTGGGCGATTTCTCGGAAAACTTCTCATTCATCGTACAAGATTGTGCCCAGGGGTTTCATTGGGAGAACTCGCAATGTACAGTGCACCCATTCGTTTATTATTCCAAAAACAATGCAGGAAAACTAATTTGCAAAAGTTACTGCTTCGTTTCAAACCGTCGCAGGCATGATACAATTCTGGTTCATAGTTTTCTCAAAAAATTAATCCTGTGCATCCAACAACAAAATTCAAACCTAACTAAAATTCATTATTTCACAGATGGATGCGCGGCTCAGTATAAGAATAAAACAAATTTTCTAAATTTATGCCATCATTTCGAAGACTTCAAAATTCATGCTGAGTGGAATTTTTTCGCGACATCCCACGGGAAGAATGCCTGCGACGGTATTGGCGGAACGGTAAAAAGAGCAGTCGCCAGAGAAAGCTTACGACAGCCTCTCGACCATCAAATCTTAACAGCTGAGGACTTCTACAATTTCTGCTCTCAAGAATTCCTAACCGCTATTGACTTTTTTTATGTCTCTGAGGCAGAAGTTGTAGATGTAGAGCTTTCTTTGCAAAAACGTCTGAGTGAACCTATTACTTCTATCAAAGGTACTCAACAATTACATCGCTTCGTCCCAATTTCCAAGAATTCGTTGAAGGTTTATCCACTCTCACAGAGTGCACAGTCAGTCGAAATAAGAGAGCTCATTAGAGTTTCTGCTTCGGATCAAGAACATAATACTGTCTCTCAACGCGAAATTGAAACAGGCTCTTTTGTTGGTTGTATGTATGAAAATAAACTATGGCTCGGATTAGTCCAGTCCTTTGACTGTGAATATGATGATTTTCTGATAAAATTTCTCCATCCTTCGGGCGTATGTCCCTCATACATTTTTCCTGCGCAAGATGATGTTTGTCACGTTCCAACAGAAAATATATTTGGGAGTATTGAAGCAAGTTTACGAGGAGGAACAAGAATACAATACATTTTTCCGCTTCAAGAATTAAATAACTTTTCAAAGAAGATAAAATAAATTCTATCGAATGTATACTATTTAAGATTGTCTATATAATATTTCTAAAATTTTTATCTAAGATTTGTGTATCTACTTAATAGTTATAAAAATCTTTTCAAATTCTTTTTTCTTATTATTATATTATTAGTGTCTAAAATTTGGATTAACTGGATGAGAATACTGTCTCTTAATTCATTCTCAAAGACTTGTGTACGTGCAGTATTAGGAAGAGTATTTTATACTCTGATAAGCGCTTTATAAATTAAACATTATTATTGTCAATATATTCTGTCCTAAATATAAGAGAGGTTATGTATGTACATTCTACATATATTTTAAAAGATTTTTTCTCCTTTGGTTTATCTACATGTATTTTTTATATGATTTGAAAATTGTCTTTTTTTGGACCAACAAGTCTGTAATAAATCTTCGTCGTCTGAAAAAAAATTTTATTACTTAATTTCAAACTCAGTTTTGAGCCTTATAATAAACTATAGTCTGACTTTTTATTACTTATTATGGTGTAGGGCCTACATACATCAAATAAACATTTTTTATTCTTGGTCTTTTTTTCGAAAAATGATATCTTCGCTGCCAAATCGCAAAAAAAAAAAAAAATTGACATTTTTTCCAAAAAATCATAATTTTATTTTTGTTACCCTAAAAAAATGATACATATTTAGAAACTACAGTTAATTTTACATATTTTATCATTTAAGACTTATTACGCTACCACAATTAGCAGCTGAGATATTTACGTTTGAAAATTGTTGGTTTTTTCATTTGACCAAAATTTGGTCAAGCCATAAAATTTGACCAGCTTGACCAATTTTCAAAAAAATTCAGATTTTTGTAATTTGGACCAAAACCAACCCTCTCACCAAGTTTCATGAATTTTGGAGGTGGTGGAGTGTACATTTGGCACTTTCATTTGTCTATTTGTCCTGGGATTACCCATATGTGATGTGCCTTTTATTTTTGTTGTTATATCCAGCCACGTTTGTTATGCAGAAGTAGCAATCGTCGTAGTGATTTCTCGGTTCTCTCGAAATCATGGGGATGCCGAAAGAAATCTCCTCCTCCTCCTTCCCACAAGCCCACTGACGCAAACTTTCCACACATGACTTACAAACTTAATGTGGAGCCCAAATCCTGGTCGCCGATCTTACAACCAAAGTAGGCGTGGTAATGCTTTCATATTTGTACGGTGGTTTCTTGCCTTTGTTTAGAAGTGGCAAATCGTCCGCACATACAGTATAACAGAATGAATTAGGCGTGTTACTACACACTCGGCATATTTAATCCAAATCTGAAACAAAGAAAATGTACCGGATGTCCGAGAATTATCTGTACAATTTTTGGCTGTTATTAAAAGTCAATCATGAAGTGTAGAAATTTCAGTGTTGTCCCATTTTACAGAGAATCTCATTAAGTTTTTTCTGATACCACGTTTTGACAAATGTTTTAGAAATGTACGCGGGTGACAGACATTGATGATTTAAAAGCAAGAATCACAGCTGCTATTGAGCGAATTGATGTGGATATGCTGCAGCGTACATGGCAACATTTGGAGTATCGATTGGATGTTTTGCGAATCACTAATGGTGCACATATCGAATGTTTGTAACAACGTTACTTTAATAAAAGAAACTTTTGAAAATACAGATTAAATAATCTTGTTTAAGAATTTTACGTGTGTTATCAAGAATTTTATTAAAAGATGAAATTGTACAGATAATGTTCGGACACACTGGAATTTCTAAAAAACTTGTCAAAACTTGGTATCAGAAAAAACTTAATGAGATTCTCTGTAAAATGGGACAACACTGGAATTTCTACACTTCATGGTTGACTTTTAATAACAGCCAAAAATTGTACAGATAATTCTCGGACACCCTGTATATTAGTTCAATTTTGAAATAAAATCAGATGCATACGCGCATGAAACGCGGGGCAAGCCAACCATAATTGGAAATATAGATACCCTTTAGTCATATGAGAGAGGTACATTTCTCAAGAAATAGAAGCGTTTGGGTAGAATAACCTACGTCACATTCCTATCAATCCTGACGTGTGCTAGATACAAATTATGCGTTGTATCTTAACTCGCATACCATGGGCTTTACTAAAATACTATAATTTTCTAAACATCTCATGCAGCGTAGGGCAATGTAATCGATTGAATATTTGATGATTTTATGGCTATGATGAATTTGTTCTTATTTTGAAAGTATTTTGTCGTAGATTATATTATAGGCATGATAAAAGAGGAAAGGATAGTGTCCAAAATTGGGACCATGGCGGTCTCGTCACTGTCGCACGGAACGCCTCGTATATGCTCGCAAAAAAAAAAAATAAATAAATAAATTCAAGAGAAAAGTGAAAGTGAATTTTTTTTAAATTTATAATTGTACTGAATTCAGTTTAGAAAACAAAATCATTCGATATTTGGATAGTATGTTATCTATGTTGCAACATAATAAAACTAAATATTTCGGAAGAACGCTTCTATCATCACGTCTCATCTCAAAGTCTCTCTCTCCAACATTTGAAGAATATTGTGCCCAATATTAGAGCCCATATTTAAATTAGTTTTTCATTAAGTAAAGTAACAAGTAACTACCTGTTAATAAATTACGCAAGAAATTACCCAAGCGCCAGCGGCAGCCACGCCGCGCCCACGGTACAGGCGGCTTGCATTTAGATCTAGTTGCCGACCAGTGCTCCATGGGCTATAGTTCGTTAATAAAGGTATCAATGATAAACGTTTGGGGGCTGTTCTTGCGCGTATCCATTCAAGTACGTCATTTGCTCGCTTTTGATCTCCAGTTCACGACGTTCAGCAGTACCGAACGTCGGACTTTGATTTGAGCCACCGTATTCGCCACCTGAGTTTCGGATTGAATATTCCGGGCAAGACGAATCCGATGGACGGCATCGAGTACAAGACGGAGAAAGGGGCGAAGTCCATTAATTATTATTTGAAAATCGTTCCGACAACATATCAGCGGAGAGACGGATCTATTCTTACCACCAATCAGTTTTCGGTCACTCAGCACGAGAAAGTAAGGGCGTGTTTTTATTTGAAATATTAGTTTTATTAATATTGAACTGGGTCTCAGTATTGTTGTAGTAGTAGTAGGTACTGCCTAAAGTATACTGCAGATCGTTTTCATTAAATTTTTAACTTCTTTTTTAATTAGCGTAAAATTTGATAATGCGGCGTCTTCATAAGCCCAAATTCCAAATCCCAAAGCCCAACCTCTTAAAAAAATATTGATAATTAGGCAGCAGAAAGAAGTCCATATTTAATTTTAACCTTAGACGATACTACTACTACTACTTTCTTTCTTTCTTTCTTTCTTTCTTGTTTCTTCTTTCTTCTTCTTTCTTCTGTGAACGATTTAACTAGACCATAACTTGTAATCATGTTTACCTTAAATATTGTTCACTAGCAATTTAAATTGCTTTTGCATTTACGAATCACAAACGGTAATAGTGATTCGTGCATTCCCTTCTCATTCCACAGAAATTAAATATGCTGTTTGGAGATCAGGGGCTTCCAGGGGTTTTCTTCACTTATGAGTTGTCTCCGATGATGGTGAAGTACACAGAGAAAAGCAGGTATGTTTCTTTATTACTCGTACTAATTTGGATAGGAAAAAAAAAAATTTAAACTGAGATGGACGCGTTTCCAGAAAGTTGTAGAAACTTTTAGGTTCCCATTTATTATATCGTTCAATTAGAATTTGAGGACCACTTCCACGTTGTTGTAACTCTCGTAGAAGTAAGTTATGATGTATGTCTTGCCATAATGAGACAGTGGGTCTCCCACATAGTATTTAAATGCTTGAATATCGAACTTAAAAACTGTGGGCAGTTGGATGTTGTAATGGACTGTTTATTTTTTCTTCAAACTGTTTGTAGAAAGTATGAGGTGGGTCAGTTGGAAAACGTTGATGTTACGTAAAGTTTTAAGAGATCCTTAAGAGTTGTGACAATTACAAATTTTATTGCGCGACCTTCCTGACTTGCCTCTCTTTACCTTATCTTCCCGGTGTTAGGTTTTAAGGTTATAAAGAACCGACATTAGAAGCAGTTGTCTGCGTAGACGTAATTTGAATGACTTTTGAATATAATTCATCCACCGAAAATATAATATTCATTCATGTAAATAGCATTAATAAAGTGATAATTTTAACTCTGAATTTATGTACCGTTTTGGAAAGAAGTTTGCCTAAAAAATAATTTCGAAAAAGCGTAAAAAAATTACTAATTGGTACTAATCTGTCTGTCTTTGAATATTTTCCAAGCTTTTTTGGTGACTAATAAAATTTCAAAAACGAAATCCAATCATTATGAATTAGTAATTTTTTATGCATTTTTAGAAACTTTACTAGACGTACTTTCAACAAAACTACATGGTAATGACATTGTTTTTTATAATATTGCAGATCTCTGGGACATTTTTTAACTGGATTATGCGCCATTATGGGCGGGATATTCACCGTGGCCGGACTCATAGATTCTGTTATTTATCACTCGGTTAAAGTATTGCAGAAGAAAGTAGAACTAGGAAAAGCTAGTTAATTACGAGAACCATATTTAGTTGCTAATATTTATTAAACAGCTAACAACTGTTGTACGAATTAAGAAGAAAAGATACTGCATTTTAAATTTTTTTATATAGATACATAGTAATGTATTTTATTAAGGCATTTATTTATATATATATATATATATATATGTATTACAACTTCAGTTTTTTTTTTGTTAAATGTGTAAAATCGTTGTGACGTTTTAAATATTATATTTTATGGTCATTATATCGTTGTTATTGCTCCCACTATTTCTACGGCATTAATTTTTAAGGAATAGAATTGTCATTTTGCGTTATATAGAAATATTTTTTAAGCTCAAGTTGTGTTTGAAATAGTATAAATGCGGGTTAACTTCACGCATGCCTTCCTAGTCAACTCTCAAACCTTTGCTAACTGGAATGCGAAAGGTTACGCATTCCATCTTTTGTAAAACTACAATTATTTTTGGATAACTTGATTTAATTTTGAAGGAGAAAGCCATTCTCATCGCGATGTAGTTAATAACTAATTCGTAACTTCTCGACATTTAAATCCAAATAGAGTGGTTTTTACCTCGTCAGAGAATTTCTGAAGATGACTAGTTTTATTTGAGCCGAAACCGTAAGAAGTTTCTTTTTGTAATTTATTGATAAGTTTTTGCTATGCACTTTTTCACCCGCCTGTATAATTGTTGCGCAGTTATTGTCAGTTTCTTTTTTATTTAAATTAGTTTCAATGATATTTTTTTTTTTTTTTTTTTTTTTTAAATGTTTCAATGATTTTTTTTTTTTTTTTTTTTTTAATGCATAATTCATTTTTAAAAGTAATTTTTAGGTCGCCCTATTTTCTGTTTGCATTATTTATACTTTTATATCACGTACATAAATAGGTTTTGAAATACTACAAGATAGGCATAAATTATCTTCACAAATTCAACTGAAATTGAATTAAATTTGTAGAGATAATCTATGAACACCCTATATTTTCTTGAAAATAGGACTTAAATAAGTAATTATGATTGAATATGTTTAATGGAAAGGTTATTTTCACTTTTGTACACCCATTAATAATTAATGTAATTATAATTATCATCATCAACTTTCCTACTATTTAATATACAGGGTGTCCCATAAGTCCGGCATCATAGGAAAAATAATAAAAAAAGGCAAAACAAAAGGTTTTATCTACAGAACGTGCTCAATATGTATTGTTCCGTAGCCCATTCACAAAATTCCATCCGCCGGTCGGGATCATCTTCGCTTAATTTCTGTAGGATCTGAAGTTTATATGGATGCCATTTGTGAGCCTGAAGAATGCCATGGATGCTACTTTTCGACACTCCTGTCTCGGCGGACAATCGCCGAAGAGACTTATTGGGACTTCAGTTGAAATGAGCCAGGATAGCAGTCGCTGTATCATCGTCAGTGGACCTCCTTGAAAATCCACTGCGTGGTTTATCTTCTATGGATCATGTTTCCTTAAACTTTGCAACAAGTCTGCTAACACAACTCTGTGTTATTGGCTCGCGGTCTGGATGCAGTCTGTTAAATTCAGCAGCGGCCTCTCTCTGACTCTGATTTCCTATGAGTAGAATTATCTGGATTCGTTCTTCCTTGCTCACAGACATTATGGGCTGTAGAAAGAGAAAAATATGAATTATGGTTTGTAGAAATAGAAAAATATGAATTTCTCCTATGATGCCGGACTTATGGGACACCCTGTATAACAAATTTGAATTATTAGTATTTTATTTATTTTTAAAAATACGAAAGGTTTTGTATTTTGTATTACTTAAATTATATACTTCTAACTAAAATTCACTAATGTTACATGAATAACCAAATCGGCTTCCTTTGTTAAAAATGAGGTGTAAACATTTTATATAAATTTAAACTTAAGCTAATAATAATTGTAAATATTTATCCGTTATCGGAGTATAATACACAGTATATATACTATGTATACTGTATATAAAAAGGGTGTCCCAGAAGTCTTGGAGGGGTTTTATTGGGCCATAACGTTTTTGTTTGGGGATCAAATAAAAAAGGTTTGTAACACTTGAAAATATATCTCTTGCGATTTTAATTACAAATTTAATATCTGGTGAAAATCTTCATTTTCATTGCGTAAATCTAAAATCGCATTAGCGTACGTTATCCGACTCTGATGATCTTTTGGTTTAATTTCTTGAGCAATTTGAATTTTGTACGGGTAAAGATTGATATCCTCTTAAAATGCGATGTAAGGAATTTTTTGAAATGTTTAATTCCTGGCTGCGTCGTCGGACTAATGTGGACTTTCCTCAACGCTTTCACGAACCATCTCAACTCCAGTTGGACTTCGGCTTGTCCGAGAACGCCCAGTCCGTGGTTCGTCTCCCTGACCCTTTCCCATACGAAATTTAGCGACGTACCGTCGAATAGCTCGATCAGAAGGAGCAGAACGCGCGTTGAATTTTAATCGAAAAGCTCTTTAAGCGGCAACGATGGAAGAGTTGTTTGTCAAATAAAGTTCCACAATAGCCACTCTTTGTTGCACTGTCCAGGATTCCATTTTCATTAATCGCAGCAAGGGTACTTTAATTGAAAAAAAAATTAATTAATTAATCGAAAAAGAATATAGCCAAATAAAACCCCTCCAAGACTTCTGGGACACCATGTATATAGCGAAAGACTTGAGCAATAGTTAGGGATGGTTTTAATAGGCACTTTTGTGAATATTTTAATTTTGTACGTTGTTTTCATATGAAGACGTGACACGTAAGTGTGGATAACGTGATTATAACCATGGAGTGATTTGTACAGTATATTACCTCGTAGTCTTATAAGAGAAAACTTAGAATTATAATCGAGATTCACGGTACTTATAAGTTTTTATTATATCTCAGTTTCGCGTCCCACATAAAACTATAGGTCCCCTCCGTTATGCGAGTTCTGATGTCACAAAGGAGGTTAACCCCCAAAAAACATGCCTGTATACGCCTGTATGAGGTTAGTCTGAATGCAGACTTAATTTAAAACTTAGATTTTATTGGATTTATATTAAGTGTGTGTGTGTGTGTGTGTGTGTGTGTGTGTGTGTGTGTGCGCGCGCGCCACCAAAATAAAGGTGAATAGCAGAGCGAACACACGACGAAAACTATGGTACAGCTAACGGAAATGTAACAAAAGGCGGGAAAAAAAAAACATTCGGTAAAGAAGTCGGGAACGAGAGAGAAAAGAGAAGAACCCGGTCACCGAAAAGTAGAGACCTTCAGAAAGGACTGCGCCAAGCCTATCACAAGGCCCGACACTCGCCAAAAAGGGAAAATACTCTGCGCCTTCGCGCAGAGTAAAGCGGACACTCCACCAAGAGGTGGACAACTGTAAGCAAAACGTCACAAGTAGGACGTCGGGGCGCCCGATCCCCGGCTATCAATTAGCCATGGGTCAGGTGGGTGTGGCCAATACGGAGGCGGGCCAAACCCACCACCTTATAGCGCGACCAATGGAAGGAAGAGACCCAACATCCTAATTTGGGTTGGATCTTTTCCGTTTGACACACACGGTTCGATTTTATTTTAAATTTCTACACAGACGTAGTTTTGCATGCCGATTACGAAAATCAGAACCATTTTTTGGAGAAATTAATAATAAAAAAGTTACAACCTTTTAAAGAATTTTATTAATATTAGTGACAAAAATCAACACAAATTAATATTTTCGATTAAATGTTGCTATGCACTGTAGCATTTTTTGGAACTGGTCGCAGTTTTTGTGTCTGCGTCGCCAAATAAACTCGCAGAGGTAGGAATCGATCATCGAACGATGAGTGCCGCAACGTCGTTTATTAGAGCGTTTAAGGCAGTTCCATGTGCTTTCAACTTGTTGCGTGTGGGTCCCGTCTTCTGAGTTGACGAACTCAACACTGTGGTTCACTGTTTGATGGTGAAACTTATAGCCTGGTATCTGTGGGATGTGGGAATAGGCTTGCCACAGGTCACTGTAGATTGTCGTTTCTGGCAGAATCGATGCCCGGCCCGGATACACACTTCGTGTCTCACGTTTGCGACATGGGACAGCATAGAGGAACACCTGCCGAGTCTCGCGAGACACACCGCCGAAAACCCACTGCTCCGGTAGCACTCTTCCTCGATTGTACTTTCGTCTGGAGTATACTGTTTCGTCAATTTCTACAATTGTTCCAGGACTACCTATCTGCGTTAGGTTACGAAGTATATCCTCTGCACATACTTCTCTCATGTAGCTGTTATAATCAACAGCGGTGTTGTGGTTAATTTCCAACTCCTCCTCACAAAACCGGATAGTTGTTAGTTCCTTGACCCACGAATAAATGAATACAGCTACGGTTGAAAGCGGAAGAGTACCACCTTCAAGCCATGTTCCTTTCCTCACTGTCACAGATTCGTTGCAACCTTTCTTGCCGCAGCGCCACTGGGCGGTTCCACTGGAAACAGCGATATCATTTCGTGTTTCGCCGACATAGTTTCTTCTTTGGTATGATATTCTCTCCTGAAAATAGCTCTCTGCGTCCTCCTCGTTTTTAAGTTTGTTCCACAAACTTTTCAAATTGTCCACTCTATCGCTCATGATTGTTTGAATTAGTTCATATGGAAAAGAGAAATAACATTACTAACATTTACAATAATAACACAATACATAACAACATAAATTAGTGAACATTTAAATAGGGAAAAACCAATCTTTACTTAACCTAACCTAACCTAACCTAAAAATTCAATCTTTAAAGGGTTGTAATTTTTATTATTAATTTCTCCAAAAAATGGTTCTGATTTTCGTAATCGGCATGCAAAACTACGTCTGTGTAGAAATTTAAAATAAAATCGAACCATGTGTGTCAAACGGAAAAGACCCTTTGGGTTTAATCTTGCAGAGTTTCTGTGCTATAGCGACATTCCAGTGACTCTGCCACCGAGCGCAAAAAGCTACGAAAACTAGGAATATAATCCGAAAAGGGAAGGAACATGGGTAAAACCTGCAGTCGGCACACGGAACGGGCAGCTTGGTCAGCAGCCTCATTACTAGCTACGCCAACAGTGCAGGCACCCAGCAAAAATACACCCCCTTGCCACCAAAAGTGACAAGGATATGGCAAAGTATCTGGATACGTCGAACCACTGGGTTGACGGGGTCGAAACACTCCAAGCTATCCAGGGCACTGCGGGAATCCGAATAGATAACAAATGACCCATCCGGATGCTCCCGCACCACCTCCAGAGCGCTCAGAATGGCATAGAGCACCACCGTGAAGACAGAAGCCTCATCAAGGAGGCAGGTACATCGGGGAGCAAGGGTAGACGACTGGGGAACAGCCGCAGCCCCAACGCCCCCGCCGACCTCGAGCCATCTCTGAAGACCGCAATACATACAGAGTGACAAGCTGTGTGCTGAAGGAACTGAGACCGAAGCAAGCAGACTAAGAATCGGCCCTGCGAACGGGGTATAACGCCTTACAGCATGTAACAGGGGTGCTTTCCCAACGTGCAACACCCTCGAAAGAGACGGGGATGACGGCAGGAGGAGAAGCGCCTATACCATCGAGGAGGGAGGTCACCGTGTCGGTGAAATACCAACCTCCATCCCGGCAGAACACCCTCAACCACTTGGAACAGAGGGGAATTGGGAAGACGGAGAATCCGGAGATAGTGCTTGGCAATGAGGAACGACCTCCGATCCTCCAAAGGAGGGATGTCGCACTCACCTGCAAACTATCAACTGGAGAGGAGCGAAAAGCGCCAGATGACATACGCAGTCCTCTAGAGAGAACCACACTCCCATAGTCTAGTTTCGATTGTACCAGGGACACGTACAGATGGAGTGTCCGCCTATCCGCGCCCCACGTAGTATGAGAGAAATGTCCCAGCAAATCCAGGGTACGTCTTGTAGTCCCGCACAGCCTGCGGAGATGGGGAACCCAACTCAAACGGCTATCGAGGACCATACCCGGGAAACGTACTGATTGAACGAGGGCCAGAGGCTGAACCCGAGTGTAAGATTAAAGGCTGGGACGGCGCCGGAGCCCCGTCTCCTCGACGGAAGGAACGCCACACACGAAGTCTTCGAGGAAGACAGCGTAAGGCCCACCGACGACGCCCAACGTTCAACCCGATTAACCGCGAGTTGGACTTGCCTCTTTACGAGGGGAGGACTCGTCCCCGCGGCATAGACAGCCAGATCATCGGCGTAAACGGAACAACACACCGAGGGCGTGAGGTCCCCCGGTAGCGCAGACGTGACCAGATTGAAACAGGAGACGCTCAACACACACCCGTGAGGCACCCCTCCTCCTGAATATACAGGTGATAGGGCTGGCCCATTACGGACGCGGAAGGTGCGACGGCAGAGGAAGTTACGGATAAATGTGGGCAAAAAGCCCACGAAACCAAGAGACTTCAAACGATCCATGACACACCCCGGCGGGTCGTGTCATAGGCCCTTTGTACATCAAAAATGACGGCCAAAACAAGATTCTGGCGGGAAAAGGCCTCCTGTACATCTTGACCAAGGAGGAGAAGAGGGTCCAGAGTAGCCCGAACCCGACGAAAGCCATACTGGGTCGGAGGGTATACCCAAGCGACTCCAGTGTAAATGAAAGTCGGACGGCCACCATTTTCTCGAATAACTTGCATAAGCAACTCGTCAGGGCAATAGGCCGATAGCCCGCTACCTCCGCCGGATCCTTTCCCGGTTTAGGTATCGGGACCACAATTGCCTCCCTCCAACGGGAAGGGAACCCACATCCGGTTGAAAAGATCCAGCAAGAAGTGCAGAGCCCTCGGATGCAGATTCCGAATAAATTCATAAGGAATGTCATCAGGACCAGGCGCGGAAGAACGACGGGTTCAAGGCAGCCCGAAGTTCCCGCATCGTAAAGAGACGGTTATAGGGCTCGTTCTCATGTGGCACACCTCGCGCGGGTATCGAATGATGAACATAAATTTCCGCACCCGCCGGCGTTTGTGCTCATCCGGGGTGCAAGGGAAACCAACGTTGCCAGAGAGACGAGGGAGCTCCCGCTGGAGACAAACGCTGGAAGGCAGCTCGCTCTCCAGCAAGGAGGCAAGATTTACTCAGTTAGCTAAGAGCCCCCTACAGTTCCAATGCAAAACGAAACTACAAGGGGAAGAGGCAGAGAAAATAAAGAACAGAAAAACAGCCACGGACCAAGCTAAGCAGCAAACTCAACGGTCCGTAACCAGGGGCGGAGTCGGTCGCCCCGACTCACCCTGAACGGGGAAAGTAGGGGTCACAAGAAGCAAGCCCCGGAGACGAGGGTGGGGAAGTGGGACAGGGAGTTCAAAGGGGGGGCTCCCCTGAGGGGGGAGAGGAGACAAGACGGGCTCAGCCGAAACCTCCGACTCCCCACCAGGGATAGGGAAGGGAGAACCAGACGTCCGAGGGATCTCTACAGATCTACAGAAGCTAAGGCTAACAAAGACCCTAAGATCCACTCTAAGGCTAGCCCGAGAGAAAGGAGAGAGTAGGGGGTTAAGAGAAGAGAGGAGAATAAGGGGTTAAGTAAGGAGCAACACCTATCATTCGTGGGTTAACATTCATTCAGAAAAAGAGGGAAAAAGTCTCACCATCATCATCCGCCGGCCACTGCCGACAAGTCAGAAAAATAGTCGGAGAATATAGGAGAGGGGTGAAAGATGAAAAGAAGTAAAATAAGAACGCTTACAAACCATGCAAACACAGTCTTAACTCACTGTCATACCATGCAAACTACAAACATGCAAGAAAAGAGTTAGAGACATGCAAAGTAAGGAGGATAAGAAAAAAAAAAAAAGTAGGTAAAGTTAAACAAAAAGTGGGTTAGTTTACGCTATGAGCTACATCTACATTCGTGTTAGTCTAATTTTTTTTTTTTTTTTTTTTTTTTTATTGCTGGCATCACACGCTGGCATGTCACAAGCTGGCATTCATCGTCAACAGACTCATCCTCGAGCACCACCACCAGAGCTCCTGTTGTTAACTTTCTTTTTTAATTTTAAACAACGTTAATATTTTTAAAATGTCTGTCAAGACGGTTCTTAAACACATTAACGCTGGTAGAATGAACGACTGACGCGGGAAGATTATTCCATTTATCAATTACTTTAAACGTAAAGAAGTTTTTAGCGATATTAGTAATGAAACGTCTGCCACGCAACTTGAATCCGTTATTGCGAGTATTACTATTATCGAAAGTGAACAATTTGTCAAAATTTACGTTATCGATGTTATTAACGATTTTGAAAACTTCAATAAGCTCCCCCCTTAATCTCCTAGTTTCGAGTGAATACAAGTCTAACACTTTAATCCTATCTTCATAAGGCTTATTGCGCAATGCCGGAATAAGTTTCGTGGCACGACGCTGAACCCTTTCTAACCTATCAATATCCTCACGCAAGTACGGGCACCAAAATTGAACGGCATATTCCAAATGAGGCCTGACTAGGACTTGTAAAGGGGCAATATAATATCCTTCGATTTAAATTCGAAATTACGCGCTATGAAGCCTAACATCCTATTAGCTTTTGCGCAAGACTCCAGGCACTGGTTCCTAACCTTTAAATCTTTAGTACGCGTACGCCTAAATCTACTTCCTCGTCAACGCTCGCTAAATCCCTATCATCCATCGTGTACACGTAATTATTGTTGCGAGAACCTATATGCAAAACTTTACATTTATCTACGTTAAATTGCATCTGCCACTTATCCGTCCACTCCATAATCCTATCTACATC
The DNA here is from genome assembly GCA_023014485.1 of Bathynomus jamesi. Taxonomy (NCBI): domain Eukaryota; kingdom Metazoa; phylum Arthropoda; class Malacostraca; order Isopoda; family Cirolanidae; genus Bathynomus; species Bathynomus jamesi. The sequence goes on along the minus strand of JAJOZX010007373.1, from coordinate 29,778 downwards.
GTCTTGGATCCTATTTCTATCGTCCTCGTTAACAACCTTACCGCCTATTTTAGTAGGCGACTCCCCACCAGGGATAGGGAAGGGAGAACCAGACGTCCGAGGGATCTGTCACACCAGACAAGTGTTGACGGGGAGGGGAGGAGAAATCCACCATAGGTGGAAGAGGTAGATCCAAGAGAGAGACCCGACCACTTTCGGCAGGAGCCGAATGGAGAGACACTCCATGAATAAGGGCCAGGCCCCTCTCGACCGAGTCCACCGTGGGAACCGAGTCAGGAATCAAAGTGGTCACGGGGCGGTGTATCTCAACCGACACCCGGACATTAGTTAGGGTACCGGGAGGTGACGCCCCACCGGCCCCCCGTAGAGGGGCGGGAGTCCCGAACGGACCAGGAGCGGCGCGCCGCTTCCCCTTCGGTGAAGAAGTGGAAGCAGGGCGAACAGTGGTCATGCACGGGTCAGAAGGACTCCGACCACGGTGACGCTTCCTTCCTCCCTCCCTTTGGGGCATCACCTTCACCACCTGAGGGGTGGGCAGGCAATGATACAGACCCCAAGGCCGGAGAGGGAGAAGGGGCACTTGCAGGTAGGGAATCAGACCCAGTGACTGAAGTTGAGGCAGGGGGACAAGAAGGTTCTGCTGCGCCAGGAGGACCACCAACCCCCGGAACTTGCAGGGGGGACACCACTCCGGTAGGCGCCAGAGTAGCACGGGAGGGGCCCGAGGGCCCGCCGGAAGCAAGAGCTGCAGCATAGGACAATCCCGGCCACGGACCCTATCGCGCGCCTCTCGCGCACTAAGGAATTTGGTAGTCCTTAAGGACTGCACTTTGAATTCAAACTTGAAAACGGGGGCAGTCCCGAGAGGAGAAAGGATGGGCCCCCGAACAGTTCGAGCACTGCGGGGGGCTTCGTGCACGGGGAAGGGTGCGCAGGCCCACCGCAGCGGACACAGAGCTTACCCTCACGGTGGCACGCAGAGCTAACATGACCGAACCGGTTGCAACCAAAGCAGCGAACCGGATCAGGCACATACGGCCGCACCGAAAACTCGCAAGACTGTCGATCACCCATGCCCCAGAACACCTGGGCCGGAGGCACAAGGGAGTCAAAGGTCAGGAGCAGACGAGCGGATGGAGTAAGAGCACCATCCCGGCGCGATGAAAAGCGGAAGACGACCGTAACCCCCTGGGAGGCGAGATCCTCCTGCAATTCGCCAACCGGGATTGACAGCAGGCGGGAAACGAAAATGGTGCCTTGACAGCTATTCAGTCGCGGATGGGGAGTCACAGAAACTTTGCAACCCAGAACATCCTGTAACTGAAGAAGAGACTCGGTCACTCCCGAAGAACGGGACTTCAAAAGAAGAGACCCATCCCTCAGAGGGCGGACATCATAACGGCAGGGAACCCCCACCGTTTTAAGACGCTGAAACACCCGTTCCGAGTTGCCCGGAAGGGAGCCAGCGGAAGGGCGGAGAATAAGGAACCTGTCCACCGGACAAAAAGTGACAGAAGAGACAGGGCCATGTGTGACGGACGGTAACTGGGAATGGACGGGAGAACGAGAGCCACGAAGACCACGAGCCCGGCCACGAGAGCTAGACGCCACAGAGGACGAGAGGGGGCCATACAGCTTGAAGGTCAATCCAGCGGAGGCAGAGGCCCTGAACGACCAGAAGTAGTAGTCTTATCCAAGTCCAAGGACAGGCCAGAGTCGTTAACGGGGTGGGGGGATTGAGTTTGAGAAATTTTACTTATAAATCAGCATAATTATAAAGAAGACAGCCTCGGACCCAAGGCAATGCACCAATCTGCCACTGCATCCTTCAAGGCGCAGGCCCAACGTCCCGGGTAGCCCGCCCCCCAACCTAACTGTCGTTTTAAAAACAGCAGATCTGCTCTCCTGGAGTTTTGTCCGTATAAAAGCCCAGCAAAGACCCAATCTAGATGCAGCAGCAGCGGTCCGGTTCCGGGCACCCATACCATCCTCAGAGCACGGCTAGGCCACGGAGCGATGCCCCCAAGCAGGTGCACCCGATGACCCCAGGACTGCCGGCAGTGTTCTCCCTTCTTTTTTTTTTTTTTCCTCTGCACAAAATACTACAAATGACAGAGGCCCAAGGCCGAGTCAAGACAAAAGAGATTCTGTAAGATATGGAAAAAAAAATACAAAAAAAAAATGAAAAAAAAGGCAGCTAGGTAACTCTCCGCCCACACCCCGCGAGGAGTTGAGGAAACCCCAACAACCCACGAGGTGTGCGAGCCCCCCTCGACCCGGCAAGCCGGAATACCTAATGGAGGGTGTGTGTATATATACAGGGTGATGCATAAATGTGTTTCGAAATCGTAGTGTGTATTCTTGTGACAAAAGTAAAGAAAAAAGACGATATAAACATAGGTCGAGAAACCCGTAGGTTTCGAGCTATAGCACGCGACAGAAAAATGAAACTCCTGAAGATTTTTTACATTTTATGCAAATACACGGTGTGATACATTTGCTTCATTAAAGTAGATGTTCGAAATTCTTTCCTACTTCTTGAATGCATGCCTCAGCACGTCGCACCAGTGATTGTCTGACACACTCAAAAATTCCTGGAGTATTGCTGATCGTTTCGCAATTGTCTCAAAATCATTGCTACAATTCATCACGTGCTCGGATTTCTGTAACATAAACTAGGCTTTTTAAATGACCCCACAAGTAATAAGATGAATTAAATCTGGTGACCGAGGTGGCCACGGAATAGGACCACCGAGCTCTATCCACCTGTTAGGATACACAGCATCGAGGTGTTCCCTCGTCATTTCTGTCCCGTGCTATAGTTCGAAACCTACGGATTTCTCGACTTATGTTTATATGGTCTTTTTATTTTTGTCCCAAAAATACACCCTGCGATTTGTGAAACACATTTATGCATTACCCTGTATATATACCTCGTAACGTCGTAGCAATTCCATGCGTTGGTCTCTCTTCACACGAAGGTCAAGCTGGTCTCCGGGCCTGGTTTGGTGGAGGAGCGAGTTGCTCTCTTGCGCTCTACATTGCACACCCTTTGCTTTGTCCGGAGTTATAGGGTGCGTCCCTCTATGGCCAATGTGGTTATGCATCTCCCTCTGACTGATCTGCTTGTGTTTCTGTCTTTCTCCTACTTTCCTCCACTCCTGGCTTTTTTTTTTCCTCTTAGTATTTGGTTTTGTTTTGGACCTTGACTTTACTCTTTCCTTGGACCTTGGGTGAGGGAGGTGGTTGTCCTTCACCCTTGTCGCTCTTAAACCAAACCCAAACCTTGTTCCTGCCATGTCTCACCGCGCGTTAGATGAGAGTGGCCGCCGTTTTTAGGCACGGGGACTTGGTACGAGTGTATCCCCTGCGTGACATTTATTGGTGGTGGGACCGAGTGTGCCCACGATTCGCCTTTCTCTTGTTGGAGTCGGTAGTGGATGGATGCGCGCGGGGGATGAAGTTTCGGGTCTTTTCCGTTTGACACACATGGTTCGATTTTATTTTAAATTTCTACACAGACGTAGTTTTGCATGCCGATTACGAAAATCAGAACCATTTTTTGGAGAAATTAATAATAAAAAAGTTACAACCCTTTAAAGATTGAATTTTTAGGTTAGGTTAGGTTAAGTAAAGATTGGTTTTTCCCTATTTAAATGTTCACTAATTTATGTTGTTATGTATTGTGTTGTTATTGTAAATGTTAGTAATGTTATTTCTCTTTTCCATAGGAACTAATTCAAACAATCATGAGCGATAGAGTGGACAATTTGAAAAGTTTGTGGAACAAACTTAAAAACGAGGAGGACGCAGTGAGCTATTTTCAGGAGAAGAATATCATACCAAAGAAGAAACTATGTCGGCGAAAACACGAAATGAATATCGCTGTTTCCAGTGGAACCGCCCAGTGGCGCTGCGGCAAGAAAGGTTGCAACGAATCTGTGTCAGTGAGGAAAGGAACATGGCTTGAAGGTGGTACTCTTCCGCTTTCAACCGTAGCTGTATTCATTTATTCGTGGGTCAAGGAACTAACAACTATCCGGTTTTGTGAGGAGGAGTTGGAAATTAACCACAACACCGCTGTTGATTATAACAGCTACATGAGAGAAGTATGTGCAGAGGATATACTTCGTAACCCAACGCAGATAGGTGGTCCTGGAACAATTGTAGAAATTGACGAAACAGTATACTCCAGACGAAAGTACAATCGAGGAAGAGTGCTACCGGAGCAGTGGGTTTTCGGCGGTGTGTGTCGCGAGACTCGGCAGGTGTTCCTCTATGCTGTCCCATGTCGCAACCGTGAGACACTTGAAGAGTGTATCCGGGCCGGGCATCGATTCTGCCAGAAACGACAATCTACAGTGACCTGTGGCGAGCCTATTCCCACATCCCACAGATACCAGGCTATAAGTTTCACCATCAAACAGTGAACCACAGTGTTGAGTTCGTCAACTCAGAAGACGGGACGGGACCCACACGCAACAAGTTGGAAGCACATGGAACTGCCTTATACGCTCTAATAAACGACGTTGCGGCACTCATCGTTCGATGATCGATTCCTACCTCTGCGAGTTTATTTGGCGACGCAGACACGAAAACTGCGACCAGTTCCAAAAAATGCTACAGTGCATCGCAACATTTAATCGAAAATATTAATTTGTGTTGATTTTTGTCACTAATATTAATAAAATACTTTAAAGGGTTGTAACTTTTTTATTATTAATTTCTCCAAAAAATGGTTCTGATTTTCGTAATCGGCATGCAAAACTACGTCTGTGTAGAAATTTAAAATAAAATCGAACCATGTGTGTCAAACGGAAAAGATCCGAAGTTTCCATTTTTTTTGCTGTGGCGTCTTCTACTCCTCGGCTTACGACCTCTGCTTCTAATCCTAGGATTATTACTTCTCTTAGCACTCGGGTGGTGGGCAACCAGGCCCTCGAGTCCTTTACACTGGAAGACCGCATCTTGAGGGGATCGCCCCCCTCTCTAGCTACGGAACACTCGCGTTCACCTCGATCTAAGAATTCTCGTAAGTTTTGTCCCCGCAAATCTTTTGACCTCTTCATAGGGGCTGATGACTCTGACTCTGATTACACTGTGCAACAGTTTTTTGTTTATGTTGATTTTTCGATCTTTTCTATATGTTTCGGCCACGCTGATTATAGATTTGGCATCGGTTTTGCTCGGAAAACTATAGTTTTTATGATATGGTCAAATTTAGAAATTTTACTTTTTCGTCATTTTTAAGGCATTTTTCCAAGATAGCAAAAGTAATTTCAAGTGCAAAATTCAAAATGTCCCCAAAACGGGGGTTTATTAGTAATGTTTTTATTGGTTAAGGCCCATTATTAAATATTTGTACACATTTGGTTTCTTATTTGTCTATAAAAAAATTTTTTTTTTGTATTTTTCAGATATTTGAATTAGAATAATATGGTGTACGGCTACCAATAGGCCCTGCAGACACTGCAGATTCATTTTGTTATGTTTGCGGCCATTACATAAATCCAAAGCAAGTAAAGTACAAAATTGACACAGGAACGAAGTTTTGTACAGCATATCACTCTTACTTTGGCATGCCCATGGGCGATCAAGCTAAGTCATGGCCTCATGGGCACCTCACTTTTGCTGTGGAAGCCGTTCCACATTAGAAGGATGGCTGCGAAGTACCAGAAAAGGCATGCCATTTGCTATTCCTCGCATTTGGAGGGAGCAAACCAATCACCACGATGATTGCTACTTCTGCATGCTAGACATTTCACTCTACAAGAGAGGTAAAGGTCGAAGAAATGTCCTATATCTAAATATCCCATCTTCTATTGGAAGATAATGCCCCAGTACCCCATAATGAAGATTTACCCGTTCCATGCCCACCCACCATGGAGGAAATAGAAGAAACGCCTTTAATATCCTCCGATGAAGATGCTGACTTCGAGGCAAGCTCCAATACGTCACCCCATTTCCCCAACCAGAAAGACATAGACGACCTAGTCAGGGATATGAACCTTACGAAAACCAATGCAGAAATTATGACGTCTCGCCTTAAAGGGTGGAATCTTTTGGACCCAAGTGTCAAGATCTCTTTCTACAGGAATAGGCATTTGCGATACGCTTCTTTCTACTCCTTTTGCACTTGTGAATGGCCTTTTTGCTGAGATAGGAATTGAACAGCCCTGCTGATTGGCGTTTGTTTATTGACAGTTCAACTAGAAGTTTAAAAGGTTATAATGTTTCAGACCAACAAAGACCCTAGGATCCACTCATGGCTGCTCTACCTAACTGTGTTCGTAATTGTGTATTGTGTATGTCCTCCGTGGAGGGGACCTACAATTTTACGTGGGTTCCGAACCACAAGAACATAAGAAATTTATGTAAAAACTGCCTGTACTACATTGGCAACGACCAATTTTTACAAAACTAAATAATTATTAATTTAAAATAATTAATTATCGATTTAAAACTAAAGATAGAATCTCTGGATCCAGAGGATCAAGTCATAATAGACTACTATCCACAAATATGTTACACTCTATATCTATTTATAACCGACATGCAAATATATCAGCTCCCAAGAATCCAGTCAATTTCATTACGGTATCCATCAATACTAGTACCTTGCCAACCAAAAATAAGTCACGGTCCATATCGATTGCGGATCAAGTCAGAATTTACCACCATATACATTACAATATATATACTTAGGAGGAAAAGTGTAGGTGTCGCTGTAAAGACTGTACAGTAGTGTAGAAATGTGTGTGCACCCATTTTGGGTCTCCCATTTAAAGGTGTTTGTGGGGCAAGTGAAGATCATGAGTTTTTCAATACTTCACAGTACTATGGGGGGCGCCGCTCGGCAGAGGAATCTCTCTAAATGGGGTGTGTAAGGACAGAGAGTATCCCCTAACCCAAGATGCTGCCTCCCTATACCCCACAACACTTGTGTTGAGCTGTGGGATCTATCACCCCAAAGCCTTAATTTTACTACCTTAAACTATACCCAATCTATCAACATATGCGTCTAATCGATTTTTAAACATGTTTATAGACGTGCTACTAATTACTTCTACCGGCAAACTATTCCACCTAATTACTATTCTATCGTAAAAAAGTTTTTGGCAACTGCTGTCTTGAACCTTCTACTTGTCCACTTACACCCGTTATTTCTAGTCCTATTATATTGAGATATTTCGAAAGAGCTATCTCTATCTACGTTATCAGACCCATTCATAATTTTGAAAACCTGGATTAGATCACCCTTAGCCTCCTAGTCTCGAGTGTAGTCAATTTTAACTCCTTAAGCCTATCCTCGTACGACTTTGACCTAAGCGACGGAACCATCTTAGTTGCTCGTCTTTGAACTTTTTCGATTTTATCTATATCTTTGCGCATATGTGGATTCCAAAATTGGACCGCGTACTCCAAATGGGGTATAACTAATGATTTATAAAGAGGAACTATAATATCGCGCGATTTGTACTCAAAATTCCGAGCTATAAAACCTAACACTTTGTTCGCCTTATTGACCGCTGCTGTACTTTGTTTCGCTACTTTTAAATCACCAGTGACTATAACTCCTAAATCTTTTTCCTGCTCTACGCTTGTTAAACATTTCCCTGACATACTATATGCAAAATTACCGTTACGCGAACCTATATGCAAAATTTTGCACTTATCGACGTTAAACCTCATTTGCCATGTGACTGACCAATCAACGATTTTATTCAGATCTTTCTGGATTTTACCTCTATCTTCGTCATTAATCGCCCTACCACCCAGCTTCGTGTCATCCGCAAACTTTGAAACTGTACTGACTAGGCCGACATCTAAATCGTTAATATATATAAGAAAAAGCAAGGGGCCCAGTACAGAACCCTGAGGAACGCCGCTCGCTACATTAGCCCAAGACGACTTCGCTCCATCAACGACCACCCTCTGTTTCCTACCTCGCAACCACTCTTCTATCCAATTTATTACTACATGATGGAAACATGTTTCCATTTATTCCTGTGGCTCATTCGGTTGAATTGAAGATAGAATATAAAAATGTAAAGCAGTTGCTAGACAAAATAAACTACAGTAAACATAGATGGGATGTATGTGGAGACTTCAGAATGCTAGGATTCCTGCTTTGACTACAGGGCGGTTACACTAAATATTCATGTTTCCTCTGCCTTTGGGACAGCAGAGCAGATGGTAAGCACTTTGTCAGAAAGGAATGGCCCGTGAGAAATTAGCTTAATCCAGGTAAACACAATGTTCTTAACGAAGCCCTTGTTCCAACAGACAAGATTTTGCTAACCCCGCTGCATATCAAGCTTGGTCTTATTAAGCAATTCATCAAAGCTTTGGATGCTGAAAGTGATGCTCTTTATCATATACGTTCAATGTTTCCCATACTTTCTGAAGCTAAAATCAAGGGAGGCATATTTGTTGAACCTCAAGTCAGACGCATGTTAGCATCTAAAATGTTAGAAGAAAAAATGACAGCTCTTGAAAAAATGCATGGCAGTCATTTCGACTTGTAGTCCATGGATTTTTAGGTAACAAGAAGAAAGACAACTACAAAGAGCTAGTAGAAAATCTATTCAAACACTTTTAAAGGTTAGGTTGTAGAATGTCCCTGAAGTTACACTATCTGGTCCATGGCCGTAACTGCCTATGAGATCACCGAGGTCCGGACCTCGGTAATTATTTCCTAAAAAAAAAAAAAAAGAGACTGAACCGTTCTCCGTGTATGAAACGCATATTACCGCTTTTCTTTTGAAAAGAGGGAGCGTCGAGTTGTGTTGTGTTTGTAGATGTCATTTTGGTCTGAATTTTGCTCGTCCCGCCGCGCTCGAAAAAAATCTGGACCTCACTAATTTCTAAACCCTAGTTACGGCCCTGATCTGGACTCGCATTTAGAATTCTTCAGACCAAATTTGGGTGACGTAAGTGAAGAACATGGTGAACGTTTTCACCAAGATATCCAAACCATGGAGAAGAGATATCAGGGAAAATGGGACGAAGTTATGATGGGCGACTATCTGGTGTTTAATACGAAATAATCCACGGGACTACAAGAGAAAAAGTCGCTCAAATGTACATTTTTAAGCATTATCTGTTTAGATTTGTGAGCATATTTGAGGGGTCGCGTGTCTTAAGGTACCTAAGCGCCACCACAGGCGAAAACGTGTTTTTGATGGATATCACTATTTTCACCTTTCCTCTATCTCGTGGTTTGGGTTATAATGACCTTACGACACTAGAAGTATGGTTGAAAACCTTATGAAGCGAACTAATTTTTTTTCACTTCTATCGCCAGCCAAAAGTTCACCCAAAGTTCGGCATAATAAGAAAATCAAAAAATTAAAAAAAATATATATAAAATATGAAAATCTATTCCAAAAACTCATCAACATCTTCATTAGCATACTTAGAACTCTAATTTAGCCAAAAATGAACGTTCTAGCTCAATTAATAACAGAGATACTATTGCCAGAATATTGCTGAACTTTGGAGGCGATTTCTGGCGAATTTTAATTTTGGCGCTTAGGTACCTTAAGACGCGGACCCTCATTTGTGTGCAGATTATATTGAGTGCATTTTATATAAATATATATATATACATTATATATCCATTATATATCTTTAAATACGATATATATTTATTTTCCTTTCCTTTTCTTCATTGTGATTTTGCTCTCTGATAAGCCACTAGGTACAAAAAATAGATTATGGTTTTCAGAAGAAACTAGAGTTTTCACGAGAAAAGTAATGCGATTTTTTAATTCAGCGCACCCAAAAACATAAAGAAACACCAAAAAAATAAGATAAACACAAATTTTCCAAGATTTTGTTACATAGTGCTACCCTCGATTTCTGGTCTTCCGATCTTCTGCCTCTCCTCCCTTCTCACAGCGAGATGTTTTTCAGGTCTGTGATAATTTCACTTCCTGTTGTGGCGATCCCCGACAGATGTGGCCCCAGAACGATGGCTCTCTTGTCGTGGAAGTCTCTTCCAAGGCCTAATACCAGAAAGTTTCGTCCCTCTCCACCCTGGCTTCAGCTCCCCTGGTCTGCCTTCCCGACTCTTCCTTTAACACTTGTACGGGTGTAGTTCATGCCCCCCCGTCTTTTGGAATGCTTAGAATCGGATCTTCTCACCCTCCTCTCTTCTCAGAAGGTGACTCACGTTTACCTTCCTCCCCCGTATGATACAGGGGGCAAGGGTTCCATCCCCCTTATCGAGTTTGACCTTTGCCAGTTCCCAATTACCGAGAAAATTAGGGCCGGTAATCTCCGAGTTCCGGTCTGCCGTTATATTCTCAGGCCACGCCGATGTTTTACTTGCCAGAGGTTCGGACACATCAGTAAGACGTGTCGACGTTCCCCTCGTATTTGCGTCAATTGCGCGTCTCCGACGCGTGGTTCCTCCTGTTCCAATCCTCCCTGCTGTGCCAACTGTGTAGATGACCACGCCGCCGCCGCCGCCTCTGCCTGTCCGACCTACCTATTTGAGCATGAGGTCCTGTCAGTCCGGGAATCTGACAAGGTCAGCTTCCAGGAAGTGAGGGCCTGTGTTAGATCCCGGTTTGTTTGTCCCGGGCTTCCCTTTGCTGAGACTCTGCGTCCTTCCCGCCCTGTTACTTCCCGTTTGCCTCGAACTTTGGTCACTTCCATACCGTCCTCTTCCTCATCCTGTTCTAGGCCAGATCAGGCCCCATCCGCCCGTCCCTCTAACCCGTCCTCTATATCGACCCTTGCGTCGTCATCATCCCTCGTGTTCCCTTCTCCATCCGTCCGTCCCCCAAGAACTTCCAATTCCATTATCCCCATCTGCTCCGTCTCAGTGGCATTTAGTCTACTTACCTATCCTCCCAAAACCATTGCTGATATTTCAGCATATATATAAAAAACCTCTCCCTCCTCTGGTCCCTCTTCCCATCCCCGGTCTTCTGTTAAATGACCCATCGCCAGACCGCGGCGTTTAGGCCACTCTGCCAAACATCCTTGCTCAGGCACCTCGTCTCCTCGTCCTCTCACTCCCTCTTCCACCAGTTCTCTTCCTCCTACCCGCATATCCCTTCCGCCTTCAGTGATCCCTCTCATTTTGCCAGCTCCTCTAAGTTCCCCTGTTTCCCTTCGCGACCGGCCCCTTCCCTCCCCTATTCCTGATGGTGATCATGCGGCCTCTGAAATTTAAATTCAAGCCGACATCCACACCTTCACCCCGGCCCGCTTTGTACACCCCTTCTTCACCCCGATCCCTCCTTGAACCCCCGATGTCCCCGGCATTCTCTCCTCCACCCCCACCTCAGAAGTTGGATTCACCCGCGCCCTCCTTCGTACTCCCATTCTCGCATCCCCCCCAAAAAACTAAACCCCTCCATCTCCTTTCATCCGTTCTTCGATCACCCCTTCTTTAACCCGCCCTCTAGCTTCATTAGTTTGTCCTTCTGGCCACGCTTCTGAATCTCGCCCGATTACGTCTCTTGCTCCCCCCGTATTCCGCGTTTTTTATGCAGGAAGGAGGGGCCAAGGGCAAATGCCCGCAAAAGCACCCACCCGTAGAAGAAGAAGAGGGCCAAAATTAAAGTCCGCGGTTTTCGAGATGCCTGGACACTCTGCGTTTGAAAGATGGGAGGTCATAGACAGGAGGAAAGATGGATTGAGGAAGATTGTTCCAGAGTTCACCGGTTGAGAAGATGAAAGATTGAAAATACCGATTAACCCTTGCATTAGATAGTTGGACAAAAAAGGAATGAGAAAGTGTAGAAAGTCTGGTACTGCCTGCTCTCCTTAAAGGAGGAGGCATGCAGTTAGAGAGTTCAGAAGAGCAATGTCGGTTATAATAGCGATAGTAGAGAGAGAGAGAGTGAGGCAACATTGCGGCAAAGAGAGAGAGAGTGAAGACACTCAGTTAGAGGCGGGAAATTGATGAGACGAAAAGCCTTTGATTCCACCCGGTTAAGTACGACTGTGTGGGTTGAACCACCCAACACCTGAGAAGCATACTCCATACAAGAGCGAACGAAACCCCCGTACACAGACAGCAACTGAGTCGGGGTGAAGAAACCGCGGAGGCGGTACAGCACACCTAACCTCTTAGAAACTGTTTTAGAAAGAGAATATATGTGAGCTTTCCAGGAAGGATCACGAGAAAAGGAAACGCCAAGAATGTTGAGAGAAAAGGAAGGATTGAGTTGTGTGTTGTTGAAGGTAAGGGGATAGTCGTGTGGAAGATTGTGACGAGTAGACAGCTGGAGGAACTGAGTTTTTGAGGCATTGAAAGCCACAAACTTTTCTCTGCACCAATTAAAGATAGCAGAAAGATCAGAGGTCAGGTTCTCCATAGCCATACTACGCGAATCATGGAGTGACTGTTGAGAGGAACACTTTGGGAAGCGGGTGGAGAAGTGAAGAGCGGAATCATCAGCATAGGAGTGAATAGGACAGGAAGTGCGAATTAAAAGATCATTAATAAATAAAAGGAAAAGAGTGGGTTACAGAACAGAGCCCTGAGGAACACCACTGTTGATAGTTTTAGGAGAAGAACAGTAGCCATCTACAACTGCAGCTATAGATCGGCCAGAAAGGAAATTAGAGATGAAGGCACAGATAGAAGGATAGAAACTGAAAGTGGGCAGTTTGGAAATTAAAGATTTGTGGCAGACTCTATCAAAAGCTTTTGATATGTCTCTTCGAAAGGAGGATGACCGAGAGTGAGAGAGATATGCAACAAGATCGCCAGTAGAGCGTTGCTTGAGGGATCCATACTGACGATCTGAAAGAAGATTGTGAGAAGAAAGGTGTTTAAGAATCTTCCTATTAAGGATAGATTCAAAAACTTTGGAGAGGCAAGAAATCAAAACTATTGGACGTTAGTTGGAGTGTTGAGAGCGATCACCCTTCTTTGGGACAGGCTGAATGAAAGAGAACTTCCAGCAGAAAGGAAAAGTACCAGATGAGAGACAAAGACGAAAGAGTTTGCCTAGGCAGGGTGTCAGCACAGAAGCACAGTTCTTAAGAACAACAGGAGGAACACCATCAGGACCATACACCTTCCTAGAGTTGAGCCCAGATAGAGCAGAAAAAATATCTTTTGAAGAGATTGTAATTTCAGACATAATAAAGTCAGAGGGGAAGAAGATGGAGGAAAAGCACCGGAATCGTCCATAGTTGAGTAGAAAGAGAAAGTTCGAGCGAAGAGTTCAGCTTTGTCAGAAGAGACGTCAAATGTGCCGTCGGAATGGAAAAGAGGAGGGAAAGAAGAGGAAGTAAAGTTGTTGGAAAGGTTCTTAGCTAGATGCCAGAAAGAGGGAGAAGTATTAGAATTGGATAGATTTTCACATTTTTGTCGGATGAAGGAATTTTTGGCGAGTCGAAGAACAGATTTTGCACGATTCTGGGCAGAAATATAAGCTCAGTGAGAGTCAGGAGTTGGATGGCGACGGTACCTTCTGAAAGCATCCTCTTTGTGCGGATAGCATTAGAACAAGTAAAGTTAAACTAAGGTTTTTTTTTTAACTAGTAGTAGGAATAGAATATGGAATGTACGCCTCCATGCCCGAGAGAATCACCTCTGTGGTGCGCTCAGCACACTCAGAAGGGTCCTGGCCACGGAAGCAGTAAACATTCCATGAGAAATCACAGAATCACTGCCTAAGAACTGGGAGGATCCAAAGGCCGAATTGGAGCGATAGGACAAGAAACAGATATAAGATTGTGATCGGAGGAGCCCAACGGAGAGAAAAGTTTCACAGAAGAAGGATGAGAGATAAGAAATAAATCCAGAATGTTGGGCCTATCTCCAAGGCCATTGGGGATACGAGTAGGGTGCTGTACAATCTGCTCTAGGTCATTTAGGAAAAAAGTTGTAAGCTAGTTCACCAGAGATGTCAGTGAAATGGGAGGAAAGCCAAAGGTGGTGATAAACATTGAAATCTCCTAAAATGGAGATTTCAGCAAAGGGAGAGCGAGAAAGAATGTATTCCACTCTGGAAGTGAGGTAGTCAAAGAATTTTGGATCTTATTAAAAATTTGGACTGTGTCAAATTTTTTTGAAAATTTTGTCACTAGTACAGTTTTTTATGCTGATTCTAAATATGCAACTCATTTTTTGCAGAAATAAATATTTAACATTTTATTGGCGTTTGTTTGCAGGAATACTGCCAGCTTCTCCATACGAACTCGCAAAAAACAGTAATTTTTGTTGTTATTAATGTTTATTTGTTGCCTGCTTACACCTAGTTTAGTGTGAATATTATTGTTGTAGTGTGAGCATATGATAATGCAGTGCTGTAATCTATCTACTTGTGAGTTGCATCCGGTCAAATGAATGCCCGGTTAGGTCAATTGAATGCCCGGTTAGGTCAACTGAATGCCCGGTTAGGTCAACTGTACGCCCTTGATGATTGGTTTGGTTAAGTCGTGATATTTTCGTTAAAACTAACGAAAATATTATGACTCAACCTAACCAATCGTCAAGGGCGTACAGTTGACCTAAACTGGCATTCAGTTGACCTAACCTGGCATTCAATTGACCGGGGAACATTAATAACAACAAAAATTACTGTTTATGCGAGTTCGTATGCAGGAGCTGGCACTATTCCTGCAAAGAAACGACAATAAAATGTTAAATATTTATTTCCGCAAAAAATGAGTTTCATATTTAGAATCAGCATAAAAAACTGTACTAGTGACAAAATTTTCAAAATCATTTGACACAGTCCAAATTTTTAATAAGACTCAGAATTTTGATAGTCAGTAGAATTAGGAGAAAGGTAAACAGTGCAGATGTATTTAGTTTGAGGTTGGCATGTAAGCCGTAGCCAGAGGGTATAGAATTCGGAGGATTTGAGTTCGGGAATACGAGAACAAGTTAGGTCATTGCTTACATATATGCAACCATCCACCTTTGGAGTGAAATTGAGTATAGAGAAAGTAAGACGGTTACAGAAAAGGGGTTTATGTCAGTCGTCCCAGACACTTGAGTTTCAGTGAGGAAAAGAAGATGGGGTTTAGAGGAGGAGAGGTGGTGTTCAACAAATTGAAAATTTGAAAAAAGGCCACGAATGTTGCAGAAGTTTAAGAAAGTGAATCAGACAGAGGCCCAGAACATCTCGAATGGGCGGTAGCAAATCCAGCTCCGCTGCCCGGGTTTGCGTTCCCGATGATGGCAGCTATCCTTCACTGGAATTGCTGAGGTCTTTTCCCTAATTGGGAAGACTTCCTCCTCCTTATCCAGGATTTTGATCCAGTGTGCCTCTGCCTTCAGGAGACCCAACTTGGAGTTCGTCCCTTGCGCCCTCTCCAAAGGTTTTCTTCGTATCTCCTTCCTCCCTCCGTCCGATGCAACCCCCTGTAGGGGTACAGCCGTTTTCATCCGATATGACGTGCCCTCTACTCCCTTCCCCTCTGCACCCCTCTCCAGGCAGTAGCGGCCCAGGTTTCCCTTGACCGTTTATATTCAGTTTATTCTTTATATCTCCCCCCGTCACAGGAACTTTCTGTTGGCGATCTTTCTGCTCTACTCCTGCAGCTTCTTCCCCCATTCATCCTTCTGGGAGACTTCGACGCGCGCCATCCTCTGTAGGATGATACTGTCACCAATCAGCGGGATGGCGTTGTGGTCTCCCTTTTCTCAACTACTTCTGTCTGTTTTCTCAACACCGGCCGGCCCACAGCTTTTCACCTCTAGACCCGTACGTTTTCCTCCATAGATCTTTCGATTACTTCTCTTGGTCTGTCACTCCAGACCTTTACGGTAGTGATCATTTCCCCTTCCTCCTCCGTACGTCCCGGACTCTCGGCTCCTCCGCTCTTCCTACCCGATGGTCTCTCGCTAAAGCTAACTGGCCTCTTTTCTACTCTGAAAGTCAAACCTCTGCAGCTTTGAGTAACTTCCCGACTGTCGATGTTGCCTCCACCTACCTCACCGATCACATCACTTGTGCCGCTCTGTCCTCCATTCCCAAATCAACATTTCCCCGCACTTCTACCCCTTCGGTTCCATGGTGGACCCCTACATGCGTTCTGGCCGTTCGAGCTAAGAAGTGGGCCTTTCGCCGTCTTCAGCGCAATCCATCCCAAGCAAATTCGATAGCCTTCAAACGTGCGCGAGCTCAAGCCCGTCGCACAGTCCGTGAAGCTCGCCGCTTTTCTTGGCGAGCTTACGTCTCCTCTCTCACCTCCCGCATCTGGAACAAGATTCGGAAAATTCCCAGTAAATCCTTTTCTCATCCTCCTCCTGTCCTTACAATAGACGGACGCTCAGTGTCCTCTCCTACTGCAGTGGCCTCGACCATAGCTTCAATCTCCCGACACGACCACTGTGATCCTGCCTTCCTCCGACGTAAGGCTTTGCCTGTTCGCTCTAGTGTTGAAAACCGGTTTGTAAAATTCCCCTAAAAATCGAAAACCGAAAGAAAAAACCGGTTTCATCGATTGATTTTTATTTGGCTCAAACTTGCGCGAACGTGCAGCTACGCGCTACAGCGCACAAAAAATAACTTCGAATACATTACCTATTAAGTTAAATTGTGACAAACTGGCAACTGCTCTTCAGAATAATTTTTGCCTATCTGGCAACTCGATCTTCAGTTTGTTTCATCATGTAGGCTGTAGTGTAGAGTCAGTCGACTAAAGCCCTATTCGCAGTATAAGACCCTTAATGCCCTTTGTTTCTTAAGATGTCATTTCCAAAATAGGGATAAAATCTAAATTAATTTATATATTTTTTCTTACACGAAGAGTCAATTTTCTGTTTTCTAGGTAAAGTTTTTTTTATTAAAAAAAATTTATTTCAATGTTTTTTCCAAAATAGAGATAAATTTTATTTTTATTCTTTATAATTTTTTTACAAAAAGAAGTTTATTTCTTTCTAAGTATAGATGTTTTATTTTAAAAAATTATTTCAAATCTAAATTGTTTGAATAATGTATTATTTTGGCTAAAATAAAATATGTCAAAGTTGTCATTTTCTTATTCATATGCATACATACATATGATGCTGCATTTTTGCATTCTTTTGACCGAAAAATAGGCGATAAGCTATGCTTGTTAAGAGTTAAAGTCAGTACCTTTCAATTGTGGCTTTTAAAAATTACTATACTTTTCGGTCATAACCGGTTAAAACCGGTTTTCAAAAACAGATCGATTAAAAACCGGTTTGTAAAGTTTCGATTATTTTTCAACACTAGTTCGCTCCCCTCACCTTTTTCAGACTGCCAATAATTTCCCCTATAACAGCCTTTTTTTCCATGTCGGAGCTGAGATCGGTGTTGGCTTCCTGCGGCAACACTGCTCCCGGCCCCGACGGCATTCATTTTGAAATGCTTCGCCACCTACACCCTTCGGTTCTTCGGTTTATTTCTTTCTCCTCACCTTCTACAATTGGATTTGGGTAGAGGGCACCTTCCACTCCTGTTGGAGGGAAGCAGTGGTGCTCCCCTTCCCTAAATCCGGTAAGGAACCGACATCTCCCCTCAATTACCGTCTAATAGCCCTCACTAACTGCCTCTCTAAACTTCTAAAGATGGTTTCTTGGCGTCTAATGTGGAACCTAGAACGCCACAATTTACTTTCCCCTACACAGACCGGTTTTTGCAGGGGCCGTAGCACCACTGACATCTTAGTTCAGTTGGAAACTGCGGTCCGTATGTCATTTGCAGAGCGGCGTCACCTTTATGCAGTCTTTTTTGATTTAGAGAAAGCGTATGACCACCTGGCGGTAGTGGATCTACCGAAAACTTTATCTCTTGGGTTTCCGAAGTTTTCTCCCTTCCTTTATCTCAAACTTTTTGTCTTCCCTTTCCTTTCGTATTCAGGTTGGTGCCTCCCTCTCTTCTGTGCATTCGCAGGAGGAGGGGTTCCCCTAGGG
Source organism: Bathynomus jamesi (assembly GCA_023014485.1). Classification (NCBI taxonomy): domain Eukaryota; kingdom Metazoa; phylum Arthropoda; class Malacostraca; order Isopoda; family Cirolanidae; genus Bathynomus; species Bathynomus jamesi. The sequence goes on along the minus strand of JAJOZX010007373.1, from coordinate 11,912 downwards.
CAGCGTCCTGAGCGTCGTCTGCCTCGCTTTGGTGATCGACGACGTGGTGACGGCTCTGCCCCCGGGGATTACGGCCACCCTCTATGTCGACGACCTTGCCATATATTGTTCCAGTTCCCGACCTGTCTTCCTTGAACATCTCCAGCGGGCCCTGGATTCGGTCTCCAAATGGGCCACAGATCACGGGTTTCGATTTTCCTTACGAAAAGTGGGAATGCACTTTTGCCGCCGCCACCGCTGCACTGCCGTTCCTCCTCTCTCTCTTTACGGATCATCAGTCCCCGTTGTACCCAAAACTAGATTTCTGGGTCTCCTTGATTCCCGCCTCTCCTGGATTCCCCACCTGAAGTCTCTGAACGCTTCGTGCCTTCAGACTTGTACCCTTCTCAAGTTTCTCTCTCATACTGACTGGGGTGCTGACTGCCATATTCTTTGGCGGCTCTACCACTCCCTGGTCCAAAGTAAGTTGGTTTATGGCTGTCAGGCCTATTCTTCCGCTCCTGCCTCCGCTCTGCGCATGCTGGACCCGATTCGCTCCTTGGGTGTGTGCATCAGCACTAGCGCATTCCGATCTTCTCCAATCGTTAGCTTGTATGCAGAAAGTGGCCATCTCCCGGTGGATGCCCACTAAGGTGGAGTGAAAATATCATTTTTGGATTTTTAATTTACTTGAGTGTGAAAAAGTTGCCAATGGGCTTTAGAAACAAGCATGTGAAATTATAATACAATTGAAGCATTGCTTGATTGACCACCAGCGATTTTAATATATGGCATATTTCATGTTTTAACGATCGCTTTGCCCATCAGGAGTCATCCAAGATGCTGGTCTTTCATCCATGTTTATGCAAATAATTAACAGCTTAGTTTGCTGTAGACTGTGTTATTGCATACTTGAGGTTGACATTTAAGATTACAACATGTGTGGAATGTAAATTAATGGCAATTACAGAGGGTGGCCAAATTATTAGAGCTGATGTGAGTAAGTGAGATAAGAAAGAGTTTAGTTAACCATACATTGATTTAATGCTAGTTTCAGTGATGGTAGTGATTTTGTGCGATAACATATGCAGTCCGTGAGTCAGAGGGGATGGGAGATTGGGAGTGGGGGGAGAGTGAGTAATATGCAAAGCGCGGCTGCTCCGCCAAGCTCAGTGCACATGTGGCAGTGAGAATTGAAGGTTATTTGTGCTGTTATCATTTTTTCGTGAAACTTGATATTAAAAGTAAGTTAATTACATATTGATATCTGTTTATAGGTGTTTGACAAGTGAGTGTGACAGTATTAATTTGATATTTCTTTTTCTTGCAGAAATTCTTTAATAGTCTTACATTGCTTACAATTTATAATAATTGTTGTTTTTTTTCAGAATGGAAATTATTACGAGGGAGAAGGCGGCATGTGTGATTTTTGGCGCGCCACGCGAGATACCCACAAATGTTCTTCCCACCTACGCTGATGTTATGAAGGCTTACATCCATACAAGACAACAGCTGACAACGAAGAATAACAAATATCCACCGTTCGCCGAAGTATCAAAAAAAGTTTGCGTTGATGTTGAACTTGTTTGGGAGAAAGCGTCTCTTCCGACCGTGACGCACGGACGAGTGATTGAAACGCTCAGACCGTACAACGAGAAATACAAGAAAATCTTGAAACCATACGAGGCTCGGAAGGACAACGACAACTACAAGCAACAACTTGAACAGTTCAGAGAAGACGCAGATAAACTCTTCGACATTAGCAAATGCAAATGTGTAGATTTCGTCATGAGCTGTAAGTGCGAAAGAGCGGACAAAGTACCACTCAAAGAAAGAAAGTTTCTAGAGGACCAGAGAGGAGCCAGAAAGATGATTATAGGAGGCATCGATTTGGTGGAAACAACAAAGCTACAGAAGAAAATATCCAGGAAAGTCTGTGAATCGAGAAGACACAGCATTCACCAAGAACAATCGAAGCAGCAATGCAATTCTGGAAGCTACAACGAGGAAGACAAGGACGACGACACCGACAACAGCGACGAAGAATACACCCTATCTAAGTCACACTGTAAACCTGATCTATCGACACTGGAGAGCAAACGTCAAAGAATGACGATGACTGTACGATTACCATGTTTGGCTAAAGCGTGCGATAGAACGGGCGTCTCAGATCGAGCAGCAGCCGTTATTGCCTCATCCGTGCTACAAGACATTGGAATTGTGTCTACAATTGACACCTCCAAAGTCATTGATCGTAGTAAAATTCGCCGAGAAAGAAGTAGAACTCGTCAAGAACTGACAAAACTAGACAGCAGTATGACAGACTTGCCTGGATTGTACTTCGACGGTCGAAAGGATAGAACGATGAAAAATGTACGAGACGCCGCAGGACATGGCCACCGGGACAGAGATACAGAAGAGCACGTCAGCATTATTTGTGAACCAGGTTCATCGTACTTTTGCCACGTGACGCCGTCAAATGGATCAAGCAAGGCGATTTCCAAAGTAATCTTTGAATGCTTGGCTGCGCGAAGTGTGGATCTCGACAGTGTGAAAGTCGTCGGATGCGACGGAACCGCTGTCAACACTGGACATAATGGCGGAGTTATTCGGCAGCTTGAGGAATTACTACAAAAACCGCTGCAATGGCTCGTGTGCTTATTACATGCTAACGAGCTCCCCCTGCGACACCTGTTTCAGCATTTAGATGGAGCAACTACAGGACCTAAGTGCTTCTCAGGACCGATAGGGAAATCTCTCACAGCATGCACGGAACTCCATATAACATCGTATGAACCTATATCTCCATTACAGCCACTGCCGCATGTTGACGTGAAGGACCTGAGCACTGACCAGCAGTACCTGTGGCAGATGTGTCAAGCTGTCAGTGAAGGACACTGTCCCTGTGATCTAGCATTGCGAAAACCGGGACCATTGAACCACTCGCGATGGTTGACAACTGCCAACAGAATCCTCCGCCTCTATGTTGGCCTCGATGCACCATCCAACAACATCAAAACTCTTGTCACATTCATCACCCGGGTCTACGCCCCAACATGGTTCGCCATCAAGACGCAGCCATCATGCAAAGATGGAGCCAAACATCTGCACGGGATGATGGTGAGAACACGGTACCTCAGCTCCTCTCTAAAGAAAGTCGTCGACCCGGTGATTCGGCGAAACGGCTTCTGCGGACACCCCGAGAACGTGCTATTAGCCATGATCACAGATGAGCGACCACATATAAGGGAACTCGGACTCAGAAGAATCATGAAGGCAAGATCACATGTGTCTGCAAACAAAATCCGCAGGTTTCGAGTGCCACCGCTCAACCTCGACGCGACCGAATACCAGGACATGGTCGATTGGCAGACTTTGACCGTGACGGAGCCTCCTGTTACGATGGATATGACGGACAACGAATTGAACGACATGATCTCTGCTCAAATTTCACCAAGTGAAGTGTCCTCTTCCCTCGCTTCCCTTGTCACACACAGGCGGTGGAAAGATGCGTGAACCTAGTTACCGAAGCTTCAGCCGCTGTGTGTGGCGAGACGTCCCGCCATGGATTTATTCGGGCTCGCGTCGCTTCTCGGCAGCTTATGCCGAAACTTGAGTCTAAACGTGACTATCAATTCTGAATTAACCATGCATGCATAACTCAGACTCTATCGTTAGCATAATAGTGTGCCAAAATAACTAAAAATATATAGTCTGATGTTTACTCGTATTTTAGGTATTTTTGTGTAAAATCGTATATTATTGTAAACTTATAACGTCTGGTGGTCGATCAAAAGATTGTCTGATTTTAATAAACTTTTTTGCATATTGTTCTATTAGTCCATTGGCAACTTTTAAAACCTCAAGTAAGTTAAAATTCACAAAAAAAAATTTTGGGGCCATTTTCACTCCACCCTAATGCCCACCGTACCTTGGAGGGTCTAAAATACCTTTTTCGTGTTTGGCAGTTTTCTCCTACCCCGGTCTTCCAATCCTTTTTCGGCCCTTCCACTGTGGCATGCTTTGACCGTCATTCCCACTTGATCCGACCGTTTGGTCTCCGAATTGCCCCAGCCCTGTCTTCTCTAGTGGTGGAAGGGCGTTTGCTCTCCTCTCCCTCCTCTAACTACCCCCCCCGTGAACCCTTTCTCCCCTCCGTATCTGCTCCCTCCTTTCTACTGTACCGAAGTCACAGTCCCATCCGTCCGCCCTTCGACAACTATTTCTATCCCATTCCTCTTCCCATGCTGACTCTACCCCAGTGTTCGCTGACGGCTCTCGCTCTCCACTTGGAGTGGGCTGCGCGGCCGTCTTCCCATCGGAAATTAAATCATTATCCCTCCCCCGAGCGGCCTCCATCTTTACAGCGGAACTATCGGCTATTCTTTTGGCCCTTCGGTTTCTTTCAGCTCCCTTCTACATTGTTTATTATTTATTCATTGAGGCCCTGTCCTCTCTTGTCTCTCTGCACCCACTGGTGCGACAGATCCAGGACTGGCTGGTCCTTCTTTCATCACGCCGTAAGGTAGTCAGTCGCCTTTTGTTGAGTACTTTCCACGTTGGTGTTCCGGGCAACGAACGCGCGGACGCTGCGGCGAGGGAGGTGTCCTCCCTGTCTTTCGACCCTAACATGCCTCTCCCGGCGTGGACTTTACGAGGGTCTTCCGGGAAGCACTCCTTCGGTGGTGGCAGCACCAGTGAGAGGACGTGTCCGGGAATTCCTTGAGAACATTGAAGCCCACAATTCGTCAGTGGCCTTCCTCCTGTCAGCGTGACTGACGATTAAAGACCGCTCTGATGCACCTATGCATCGGTCATACTCGTCTCATGCATGGGCATCTTATGAATGGAGATGTTACCCCCTCCTCCTCCTGCCCATGCGGCATAACTCTCTCTGTTTCACATTTGTTCTTGATTTGTCCTGCCTTTGCCGTTGCTCGCTCCCAGTTCCTCCCCTTTCGCCCTTCAGACTCCACTCTTACTCTTACTCTATTGTTGGGTGACTCCACGCCTGTACCAAAGGACACACTTTTCTCTTTTCTCCGTCAAACTGGCCTTCTACCCTCAATTAATATGACTCGGGTGTAATTTCTTCCTCCCTTTGCTGTTCATAATGTCTTTACTCTTCTCTATCCGGACTTTTTTTTAACTGTTACTCCTTCAAAGTCCTCCTTACTCCATCTCCTTGTACTCTCTCTTTTCTTTAGTTTCGGCGCGATATGAACTTAGCAGTTGAAGCGCCGGTGAAGCACTGCTATTCATTCATTCATTCATTCTCCATTGCACATAGCCAGGTACACCCGTCTCATTTGGTACTGTCCTGAGCCAGGCATCTAGTCTTCTTTTGAAGACTTCAACTTTGACCCCTGTAACGTTTCTGAGGTCCTTTGGAAGCTGGATAAAAAGTCTTGGGCCCCCCACCCTGACAACCAAGCTATTTTTCTTCAGTACTGAAGAGGTCCCTTGTCGGGCCTTTAATTTGGGAACGCTACACATTCTGCCTTTCCTATTTTCCAGCGTTGTTTGGATGGTGATTGGGTTTAGTTTGAGGTTTGGTACCAGTTTTTCGATAATTTTATATATGTTGATTATGGTGTACCTCTCTTCTTTCCAGGGAGCACAGATTTAGTTTACGTAGTCTTTCCCAGTAGTTGAGTCTTTTGCAGCCATCAATCATTACTTTTTTATCCCTTCTTTTAAATGTTCTTTTTTTATGCAAGGAGGGGGCAAAGGGCGAAAAAGTGACCCCTCCGCAGAAGAAGAGAGTAAAAAATAAGGTCTCCAAGGCTCAATGATGTCATTTTTCTTTTGTTTTAACAAGTTTTGAAAAGATTGTATAGTGTGTAAGATATATATATACAGTGGGGGAAATAAGTATTCGTACACCTGCAAAATTGTTTTTCAATAAACTTTCAATCAAACGAATTACTTCAAAGTTGAACAAAAAATGGCTATTGGCATACAATTAATATGTATTAAACGAACGAACCAAAATTACGAATAAATAACTCGACAAATTAAATTTACGAAATTAGGTGGGGAAAAAAGTATTCGTACACTTAGGAAAAGTTACATAAATATAAGTTCTTTAAAGGACAAATAGAGGTCTCTAGCATCTACATGAGTCTTCTGGAATGTTCCAACACTGTTTGCGACACGTTATGATGACGTCATTTCCTGCAGCTCTCATTCATTGTTCAGTCTTAATGCATGAAGGTTGTCGCCATGGCGAAGACGAAGGAACTCTCTGTTGAACAGAAAAATGAGATAATCAGGCTCCACAATGAAGGGTTGAGCTACAGAGACATTTCAAAGAGGTTAAATATCCCATTCAGTACAATAGGCTCCGTTATTTTGAAATGGAAGAAGACGGGTACTACTCACAACCTTCCTCGAACTGGTGCTCCTCGAAAAATTTCTCCCCGAACTGGGAGAAGGATGGCAAGAAAAGTTAAAGAAAACCCTATGACGACTCGCAAGGAGATTCAAGAAGAATTAATGGCTGCAGGAACTTCGGTCACTAAACGGACTATCAGTAATGAACTACACAGGATTAACCTGAAGTCTCGCCGTCCAAGGAAAACACCCCTACTAAAGAAAATGCATAGAGATGCTCGTTTGAAGTTTGCCCGTGAGCATTTAGAAAAGCCTAAAGAGTTCTGGAATACCGTACTTTGGTCAGATGAAACGAAAATAGAGTTATTTGGAAGGAACACGGCTTGTCATGTGTGGAGGAAAGATAGATGCGCTCTTGATCCAAAGAACACCATCCCTACTGTAAAGTTCGGAGGCGGAAGCATCATGGTATGGGGGTGCTTTTCATCTAATGGTACTGGAGCAATTCACGTCATAGAGGGAACAATGAATGGAGCACTGTATCGCGATATTTTAGAAGAATATTTGTTCGCCTCTGTCCAACAGTTGGAGCTTGGAGATGAATGGTGCTTCCAACAAGATAACGATCCGAGGCATACTGCCAAACTTACTCGGGAGTGGTTCGTTCAGAACAATGTGAGGGTGCTGCAGTGGCCTAGCCAGTCGCCTGATTTGAATCCGATTGAGAACTTGTGGCGAATATTAAAAAAGCAGATTCATTTGAGGAACCCGAGGAACATCGCCGATTTGAAGGTTATTTGCAAAGAAGAGTGGGCTAAACTTCCGACAGAAAGTTGCAAAGCACTAGTAGGAACCTACGGAAAACGTCTACAAGCAGTTATTGCCAACAATGGTTACGCAACTAAATATTAAGTTATGAAAATTAATTTGCACGAATACATTTTTCCCCACCTAATTTAGTAAGTTGTAGTAATGCTTAGTTAAGAACATTGATTTCTGTTTGATTAATTATTAAAATGTTTAATATAAATTATTTACAAAAAATTGTGAAATTGTTTAAAATGGGTACAGTTGGCAGTCCTGAAGAGGAGGCCGAAAGAGCGGCCTACCCATAAGGGAGTCAGTCTTGAGGCAACGCGTTACGCGTAGGTTGACGAAATGTAACGTAAAGTTAATTAAGTGCGTGTCCCTCTCCGACCTAAATTATTATAATAGAATTTCATACTCGCATACCCCTAACTTAACTAAACCATTTTCGAAATTAATAAAACGTTCATAAATGTTAAAAAAGAGTATTAATACCCCCCCCCTTCCCTTTGTTTTGTAACGAACTTTGAGTCAGGTCTCGTGTCGCTACCATGATATTTATACGATGCGGCAAAAAGAGTGTAGAGAAACAAAGTGATAAATGAAAGAAAGAGCCGATAGAGAATAAATAGAGATATAGTAAAGTAGAAAGAAGAGTAAATAATGAAGAGAAAGTAAATTAATAAAGGCGATCACTACAAAGTTTATTGAAAAACAATTTTGCAGGTGTACGAATACTTATTTCCCCCCCACTGTATATATATATATATATATATATATATATATATATATGTGTGTGTGTGTGTGTGGTGACCGTCACCGTCACTCACTCACTCACCGTCACCGTCACTGGTGAGGAATAGAGGAAGATCTCAGTACCTGTTCCGTGACTTTTTCTTTTTTGCTTTGTTTATCGCTATCTGATTTTGTGTCTCGAATTTCGCATCATCGGTCATTATAACCTCCAAATCTATCACTTTCGTGCTTCTCTGAATTTCCTGTTTATCTGGGACATAATATGCAGTCTGTTTAAGTTCCTCATTTTTACCATATCTGAAGAGCTGAAATTTCTTGGTGTTAAATGCCATGTTGTTGTCTTCTGACCATTTGCATATTCTGTTCGTGTCCCTTTGTAAGGGATTTTCCTGCTGATCTTTGTATCGTCTGCAAAGGATGTTACCATACTGTTGCTGGTTACTTCATTGTCTATGTCTATTAGCATGATAATGAAAAGGAGTGGGGCCAATACTGTTCCTTGTGGTACTGAGCTGCGTACTTTCGATTCTGATGATGTTGTAGTTCCATTTTCCCACTTTACCTGTTATTCCCATATGTTTCATTCAGGGATGGGAAACTGAATCGAACTGGAATCGATAAACTGATAAGACCGATATTATTTTATGAACTGAAATAAAAAAAAATTCGAACTGAAAAAAATTCTGACAACTAAAATCGAAATTCGAACTGAAAATGAAAAACAATAAAAAACTGAAATCTTAATTCGAATAGATTAAAAATAACAGTTTTGCGTTTCAGTTTTGAGGAGCATTTGGATTGCAAAAAAAAATATAAATAACGTGAATTATTTTCCTTTTTTTGCGACTTAACTTTTGTATGGATTTAAAATATCCATTTATCCTTTAATTCGATGTAGAAAATAACGCAGCTGAAAGTACTAGAGACAATGGTTTTAAAAATGAAAGAAAAAGAATTAGGGTGGAAAGTTTTTATCCCATATCAAAATGCTTTTCAATAATGACTGCTCCTTTCGTTGACCTAAGTTTAATCACTTGGTAAGGACTTCACTTTTTTCTGACTATTAAATTTTTCAGTTTGATAATAGCTATACTATCTATATCTACATAAGTGGGTGAGACAATCCGTGGGAATGACCAAACTTCAACTCAAATGTTAATCCTGTGGAATGTTGTGACAATAAAACCCACACTAATAGACGGAGTTTATTTCCACAACAGTTTCGATGCCCACTGGCATCCTCTTCGGGTGGATACAGAAAAACGAATGAACAAAAGTGAGTAAGGAAACAATCCAGGAAAGGTAAGGAACATTCTAGAAGGCCAGAGACCATTAAGAAACTCACACCTAGGTTAGATCCAGTTCACCGGACCCGACACCCGACGTCTTGTCAAGAAGATAATTTTAATTTGTGCGAGATTTGAGATTCTTGGTAAAAAAATCCCTTCCGGTATTCCTTTTCCAACAATGGGACGTTATAAAACTGCTCTAGAAAGAAGAAAGGAAGCTTCTAATTCAAAGATGAAAAGATGTTTGCCACAAGATGAGCAGACACTAGATCACACCAACACTAAGCGTATGAATACTATTCAAGAGATGCTTCGTCCAACAATAAGTATTCCAATGGATATAAAAACGTTTAATGATGCTATGGTTGAACTGGTACAGTAACTCTAAATGGAAGACCATTTTCTGCAGTAGAAGACAATGGTTTATGTAAGATCATAGATCCATAAATCCAGTAAAAGACTCTTTAAATGCAGGTTTGCTTGTAAATACCATAGCTTATTCGCGGAAACTTGCTAAGAAGCTGCGAACTCCAGTTATTATAAATATTTTAAAAACAAAGAAGTATCATATGCCTATCGTAGACGTCGTGACGAGGTTGTGCTCAACATATGACATGATCTTCAGTTTAGTGGAACTCCGACCGTTTATTGATGAATTTATTGAACTCATAGGAACCGATTAAAACTTTCTCCTCAAGCTTGGGAAAAACTGCAAGAAATTTTGCAAGTATTAGAGCCTGCAAGAAGAAAAATAATTTGATTCCAGGAGACTTCTACAAATTGTGGTTTCTGTGTAAAAGTGATATCTCAAAAATTAAATGCGTGCTGGATCACAACCTTTTAGAAGCAATGAATGCTAGAGAGAAGGAGCTCCTACAAAAAGAAATAGTGATATTATCCTTATATCTGGATCCTAGGTTCAGTGTTATGCTATCCGAAGTAGAACAAAAGCTTGCGATTACTCATTTGACCCAACTTCACACGAAAATGGAATCGACATCTTCGGCAAGCTTGGCATCCAGTACATCAGAGGATGAGTTGGAAAACATGCTTAGAGCTGCTGCAAAAATAAAGAAAAACTCAACCACTGCTACGAATAGAAGCATCATTTCGGCATTTCAAAATTTTAAGGATATTGAAAGAATTTCAGCAGACAGTAGCCTAATTGCGTGGTGGTACGCAATGAAGATAAAGCATGAGGAGCTGTACAAATTGTCTTTAGTTGTGCATGCTGTTCCAATGACACAAGTTAGTGTGGAACGGCTTTTTTTTCTTTTGAGATTGATTTTAAGTCCTCAAAGAAACAATTTGTTGCCCGAAAACATTGACAATATTTTAAGTGTTCGCTCTAATTTTAACATGTGAGTTTACAAGATATTTGTATTTTGTATATAATAAACAGAGGTGCATTTAATTGTTTTATTCCCCTTTCTAATACTATTATTTATATATTTCCTTAGTGTCGTGTGCTTTAAAATTTAAAAAGTGTACGAATTAATAAAACATTTCGAATTGAAAGTTTTTTGTTAAATAAAACTTTGTGAAAGAAATGAAACGAATAAGAAAAAAAAAAAAATGAGTGTTTCGTGCTGATTGAGTTGGCTATAGATGCTTACATGTTTAATCATACAAAAGTAGAAATAGTTACTAAAGCAAATTCCCTTTGAAAAACAGAAATCGAATGGAAATAGAAATATAAAATTAAATCTGAATTTGTCAATAGGGTACCCCCAAAAATAATATAAATAGTACAAAGAAATTCTTAAAGAAATCTGAAAAAAAACTGGAACCGAAATTTAAATTGAATCGAACCGAAAAATATAAAACTTGAATCGAAAAATAAACTCAAATCGAAAAAAAAAAAAAAACTTAAATCGAAACTGAAATCGATATTTTGGCAAACTTAAACTGAAATCGAAAACTGGACTTAAAAATTTATCAGTTTCCCATTCCTGGACTTTCATTTTATGTGCTATTATACCATGATCACATTTGTCGAAAGCTTTAGCAAAATCCGTGTATATGACATCGTAGTTTTCATTGCCTTCAAGTGTGTCTAGGTCTCTAGGATATTGTTATAATGCTCTATAAGTTGTGATAGGCATGATCTTCCTGATCAGAATCCGTGCTGATTCTCGTTGAATCTTTCCAGTGTCCCCAAGAAGTCATAGATTTTCTCTCTAACTATTCTTTCAAATATTTTGGTGAGATGGGATCAGTAGCGGATCTAGGATTTTCGAAAGCTGGGGGTCAGACCTTTACATATGTAAAAATTGCGCCAAAATAATGTTTAATTATATATAAATATAATTACATACACTGGAATTAAAAATACATATGTTAATTAACCCTTTAAGCAACAGCAGGCAAATTTTTAGCGTTTACTAAAATGTAGTTAAAGACCAGGTTTCTGGTAGTAAATACTGGAACTAATTTGACTGACGTTATCTAATCCATCTGTTCAAAGTATTACCTGAATCAGTCATTTAGAGAGAGGAAGATCGTGAATGTGAATACTACGCAAAGGGTTTACAAGCACATTAAACTTGTGTCTACAAATGCTTACAACCATTAATAAATGAATATGTAAAGCTGCAAAGCATAATTTAATTGAGTATACGAAAGGAAATATTATTTTTATGCAGTTTCTGAAAATAAAATTGAAAGGTAAGTTACCAGGTATTTACAAGGGTGGTGTTGATATTTTTATAATTTAAAAAAGTATGTACTTTTTTGCTTTTAGAA
>JAJOZX010007372.1:182500-185000 GCA_023014485.1 Bathynomus jamesi | reverse complement strand
CCTAACTACTTCAAGTTAGATGAATTTTTTTCTTTACATTACAAATTTTTTACAGAGCAAGTGAGTTATTATATAATAAAAAAATTCAAAGATTAATACTTCAATTTTAGACAAACAATTACGCTAGACAAAGAAAGATATTGTTAAAATTTTTTTACAAATTTTTATTTTTCTGTGGGAAAAAATTATGTACATAATGAATAGTAGGTAAAAGAAAAAAATATAAATTATTTTCCAAAGTTACCCTGATCGTGCAGTCTATAACTAATTTTATTGACTATTGTAGGTAAAAAATCGAATTACGTAATGGATGATGTATAGACCTTTGGTCTAGTGTGTATTTGTGTGTATTAGATACAAAGTGTGTATCATAACTTTGAGGGACAGACTAGCGGAGAGGATTCTTAAATTAACTGAATAAATGCCTGAGCAAAAATTTATATATAGTAAGCAAAAAGGCTTAGGACTATATAAATAGCAGAGTTAGCACCTACACGCTATGAAATAGTTTGTGATATCGAATGATTTTAGAATAAGGTTTGTATATATAGTATATATAGTGTGCATACATGCGTGTGCATGTGTAGAGATTTGGAAGGTTTTTGAAATTAACAAAGTTTAAAAATAAATGTATAATAATTTAAGATGGGTTTTAGAGTTATAAAATCTTTTGAGTCAAGTATTGTTGTTATTATTAATTATCATTATTATCATAAAATCCTTTAAGTTCAAGGTAGTATTTAAGTATTTAATTAAATCAGTTACACGTATTAAAGTAATAAAAAGAAATGTACTTAGAGGACTTACAATTGATGAAAGTAAATCTCACGGTTTAAAAATTGAATTTTTGAAGATGGAATTAAATTCGACTAGTAACATTCCTAGCTATATATGAACTATATAAACATTAACCAGAAGTATCGGTACGATAATTGAATTAAGAAAGTTAAGAATACAAATTAAAAATATAAATCAATTTATGCATTTTAATGAGCTAAACATAATTTTATAATATTATTAAAAATAAAAGTAAATCGAACCTTAGATGAGTTTCGGCCAAGAATAAAAAGTTTTATTGAAATGGAAGGAAAGCATTTCGAACAATCTTTTCTTTTAATAATTTCAGGTAAATTTTACATTAAAAATTATTTTTTTATATACTAAAAAAAAAATATTAAAAAGGTTTAATAATTTTTTTGCATGTTAAGTAGAAAAATCATACTCTTTCGTTGAATGTTGATAGAATTTGAATTATTTGATATTTTAGTCTGAAAACTTGTTTGCATATGATAAATACATATGTTTTATTGTGTAGAAGTTTTATTAAAATTAAATGACAAAAAAAATAAACAACTGAAATTTAGGGCCATGTGCGGTCCTACGGGTAAATTCCCGACCATACAGAGCAAGATATTAGGTACATGATCGATTAATTATTACACTATTTCTGTCATCATATAATCGCAATAATTATAAAACTCGTTACCAACATTTGTAAAACGGTTTTGGTTGCCAACAATAAAATATGTCATTTTACCTATATATTTTTATACGCAACAATGGCATAAAAAAGAAAAGACAAATCGGTCCATTTCCCTCTTACAACAAAACAAAGAAAGGTTCTCTTTACAACACAAAAAAAGGTTGAATTAAATTCTTAAATTACATTTTCTTAAATTAAATTCTCTTAACTTACAAAGAAAAAGTTGAATTCAATTGACTGCATTGAAATGACTTGGGACTTAAAAACTGACTTCTTAAAAACTGACTTCTTAAAAACTGACTTCTTCAAAACTAACTTCTTCAAAACTAACTTCTTCAAAACTAACTTCTTCAAAACTAACTGCTTCAAAACTAACTTCTTCAAAACTAACTGCTTCAAAACTAACTGCTTCAAAACTACCTGCTTCAAAACTACCTGCTTCAAAACTAACTTCTTCAAAACTAACTTCTTCAAAACTAACTTCTTCAAAACTAACTTCTTCAAAACTAACTGCTTCAAAACTAACTGCTTCAAAACTAACTGCTTCAAAACTAACTGCTTCAAAACTAACTGCTTCAAAACTGGCTTCTTCAAAACTGGCTTCTTCAAAACTGGCTTCTTCAAAACTGGCGCGGTTGTCCCTCTTGGATGCAACCTATTGACTTGACCTCTTATCAAGTATTTCTATAAATCTCTGGGGCGGTTGTCCCTTTTGGCGCAACCTTCTGACTTGACCTCTTGCCAAGTATTTCTATGTCTCTGGGGGCGGTTGTCCATCTTGGCGCAACCTTCTGACTTGACCTCTTGTCAAGTATTTCTATAAATCTCTGGGGCGGTTGTCCCTTTTGGCGCAACCTTCTGACTTGACCTCTTATCAAGTATTTCTATAAATCTCTGGGGCGGTTGTCCCTTTTGGCGCAACCTTCTGACTTGACCTCTTGCCAAGTATTTCTATGTCTCTGGGGCGGTTGTCCATCTTGGCGCAACCTTCTGACTTCAAAACTTATTTGCAACTTA
>JAJOZX010007372.1:137500-177500 GCA_023014485.1 Bathynomus jamesi | reverse complement strand
GAAGATCATGAGTTTTTCAATACCTCACAGTACTATGGGGGGCACCGCTCGGCAGAGGAATCTCTTTAAATGGGGTGTGTAAGGACAGAGAGTATCCCCTAACCCAAGACGCTGCCTCCCTATATCCCACAACACTTGTGATGAGCTGTGGGATCTATCCCCACAAAGCCTTAATTTTACTACCTTAAACTATACCCTTTCTATCAACATATATATAGGGCGTCCCAAAAAAATGTATACACACTTTAACAGCTGATAGCTCAATTGATGTTTCTTTCTTTCCAAGTTAAACCCATTAGAATTAATAATGGCAGTCAGACTAAGCTTTGAACAAAGTAAATTCATTAAAAAATGCTACTGGAAGTGTGAAAACGCAGTTGAAGTGCAAAGACAGTTTAGGAGGGAGTTTCAAACAGATCCACCAACGCGACTTACCATCACTCGAATTAGAGATAAGTTTGAAGCCGATGGAACTGTTCAGAATGTCCACAAGAAGCGTTCCGGAAGACCACGGACATCGACAAGCCCCACAAAGCAAGAAAGAGTACTGGAAACGTATCACCAAAGTCCAAGAAAATCTGTGCGGCAAGCGAGTCGTGAGGTAGGAATTTCAGAATCGTCTGTCCAACGCATTTTGAAGCGCTGTCAATGGAAAAGTTACATTCCAAGATTAGTCCATGCTATTAATGAAGATGATCCGGACCGAAGAGTGGAGTATTGCGAGTGGTACTTGGCACGATGTGGATGTGGATTGGACGAAGGGGTTTCGTAGAATACCCTCCGCGTTCACCAGACCTCACACCACTAGACTTTTTTTTATGGGGATACTTAAGACAAAGTCTACGCTATAAAACCTGCAACAGTCGCTGAATTGAGAGCAGCCATTGAACGAGAATGCACACAAATACCAAACGAAATGTTTCGTGATGTTTGCGATTCCATTGCTTCGCGTTATCAGCAGTGCCTGGACCAGAACGGACGTCAGTTTGAAAACAGGCGTTGACAAAACAATTAAATGTCTGTAGATTCTATTACATTTTGAAAATGAAATGTATTTTAATAAACACTGCCTTTATAAGTATTTAAAGTGTGTATACATTTTTTTGGGACTCCCTCTATATATATATATATATATATATATATATTGATGAATGGTCTAGTCAGTCACAATTTTATATATAAATATACTGTATGAAATGATACTTTATTAAATGATACTGAAATGATCTCATGTACCTGAATTATTGTTATTATCACTCTTATTACAGCGCGTCGTTATATACATAACATAATAATTTATTTAAAGTAAATGCACAGCCTAAACTTACTTAATGTTTTAACGAAATTTCAATATTTTCGTTAAACCTACGGAGAAATGTTGTGTTAATTGAATGCACAGTTAGATAAACTGTACGTCATTGATGGATGACTAGGTTAAGTTGATATGATTTTATATATATATAATGAAAAACCCACAAGGAAAAAGAAGAATGATTCCAAGGGCTTTCGTATATTCAGAAGTACACCTCGTCAGGGGATGTGGGAACCTCATTCCCTGACGAGGTGTACTTCGGGAGGTGATAGTATCGGTCATTGTGAGAAAAAAGTTCATATGAACATGTGTCTAATTCTGAATGGTTACGGAGATAGAGCTGTTTGAATCTGATGCGCGCGCAGCTCTTCCTCCCCCCGCGGTGGTCCCATTCAATGGCCACCAAGGTCTCCAGACCTCTCTCCGTTAGATTATTGTTTGTGGGGGTGGATGAAAAGTCAAGTTTACAAAAGAAAGGTGGCTGGCTACACGAGATGAATTGCTCACGCGCATTTTGGATGCTGCTGCCCGCATAAAGGAACGTCAAGATTAACTCAGACGAACAACACGCGATCTTCGCACACGAGTTGCAAAGTGCATTGAGGTTGACGGTGGGATTTTCGAAAACGTATTGAAAACTGTAACAAATTTGTCATTTTTGTATTTGATACCATTCAAAATGCCAATGTTTAAACATTAAATGTTAGAAACAGTAATTAGTTTCTTTCTTGATTACCACTAACAATGCTTTTTTATTTGTAGATTCAAACAGCTCTATCTCCGTAACCATTCAGAATTAGACACATGTTCATATGAACTTTTTTTCCTCGCAATGACCACCGATACTATCACCTCCCGAACTATTGACCTTTCCTCCTGAAACACCCTGTATATATATATAATATATATATTATATATATATATTATATATATATATATATACTCTCAGAATGGTTCCTGAGTTTTTTATGATACACACAGACCGTGCATGGAACAAGGAACTCTTCTGGGATAATTAAATCCACTATAGTCCGAATATATATATATATTTAGTGATTTTCTATTTACATATTTTTTAATCTCACAATTACACCGAGAATGTACGTCATTCGGCCAGAACTTGTAAGAAGAGATATGATAGCGTAAAGGAGCGACACCAATATTTGAACAACCGCGCATTTTTATCAGAAGTGAATATTTGCGAGATACAAAGACTATTTTTTGGGGGGAGTTGCTCCGTCCAACCTTCCCAGAGGACTTTGCATATTATCTCCATTAATAAAATTATTTATTATTAATTTTATATACAGGGTGTCCGAGAATTATCTACAATTTTTGGCTGTTATTAAAAGTCAACCATGAAGTGTAGAAATTCCAGTGTGTCCGAACATTATCTGTACAATTTCATCTTTTAATAAAATTCTTGATAACACACGTAAAATTCTTAAACAAGATTATTTAGAATCTGTATTTTCAAAAGTTTCTTTTATTAAAGTAACGTTGTTACAAACATTCGATATATGCACCATTAGTGATTCGCAAAACATCCAATCGATACTCCAAATGTTGCCATGTACGCTGCAGCATATCCACATCAATTCGCTCAATAGCAAGCAGCTGCGATTCTTGCTTTTAAATCATCAATGTCTGTCACCCGCGTACATTTCTAAAAAACTTGTGAAAACGTGGTATCAGAAAAAACTTAATGAGATTCTCTGTAAAATGGGACAACACTGGAATTTCTACACTTCATGGTTGACTTTTAATAACAGCCAAAAATTGTACAGATAATTCTCGGACACCCTGTATATGGAATTTATACAATAATCAGCCGATCAAGCTTTACAGTACAATATTATTGCAGCCATTAACAATTTTGTATGTTATTTGCGACCAGGTGAAGCGTAGTTAAATGAATAAAACTGAATTAATGGTTTATTATCTTAATAATAACAATGATAATATATATATATATATATATATAATAAATATAATATATATTATGCAAAGAGTGTGTGTGTGCACGCGCGCGCGTTTGAGGCCAAGCTATGCTAATTCTCCTTTATATGCACGTACAAGCGTACAAGGAAATAGCTGTGTACGTCCTATACGACTGGCTGAGAGGCGTTTACGATTGGCTGCCTTCAATGCCAGATGGCTGTGATGCTGAAGACCTCATTATGTGATGCGCCATGGCCACGAATGGATGTGTCTTCTCTCTCTCCTCCATCTTGTATTTTATTTTAGCTTACCCACCTTTGAGGGGGTCTAACCCCGGCCCTCTTCATGCTGACACACATACACCTCTTAATAAAGGTTTTACTTTTTTCTATACATGCAAACATGCCCACATATATACATCTCATATATATATATATATATAAAATTGAGGGGAAGGGGTTGCACCCCATCCCCCCCTTTGGAGGGTCTAAATTCCATTTTTGCAATTATTATGCAATTGCAATGCACTCTACCTTTTTGCGGTCATGCTACTAGAGCATTCAATTCAAGTTCAAACCTATCAAGACTAGGTTAGGTTAAAACCATATGTTTTATAAAGATGATCACTTTACCTACCTTATGAGTGGCTAGTACAATCAAAATGTGTAAAAGTTACCCAATTTCTAAAATGGAATTTTTCAAAATCCCATTGCACATGTAACGTTGTACTTCCAAATGTGTAGTTGTAATGGTTTTCATCGGTGCTCTTAGTACTGGTGGAGCCATATCACTATTTTTATCTTCATCCTTTTTCAGATAGTTCTTTTAATTGGCAAGACATTTGTAACTGTTTGGAAAATTTTCTGTGATAACTGTTGTACCCAAATTAGAGTTTCATTTTGTATCATACACTATTTGAATGAGACTGATCTAATAAAGCAATACAGTTGATTTTACACTCGCTCATTGGTGGTCTATTTTAAGAAAAATTTATAGTACTGTGCCCTTCTTATTTTAGGGGGGGTGCCCTTTTTTCTTTGGACCCCCCTTACTGAAATGCCTAGATCCGCCCTTGCACGTGTAGTGGGTTTTTCTTAGAGCCGTTGTACAGTCTGTAGTACAATATTTGGAAAAGGAACGAAAACTGAACGGCCTGACTTGTTCTGTCTGCACTTAAATTAGATGGTTCCACATCATTGATATCGTTGGGGTCATCTTTGTTTCCAAGTTGCGTCATTTCAAGTTGCAACATACATGACTTACTGATGTTGAATAAGGATGAAAAAACGTCAAGACATCGTCAGGAACTCTTGCGCTCTCCCACGACTGGCGTAGTTCATCAGCATCGCAAAATTTGTCTCAAGTTTGAAATCAACTTTCTGCTTAGCTTGCCTTAAGGTAACTCTCGCAGTTTTCAGTGCATTGTGAGACCTTACTTTTGAAGCTATGTCTTCAGTACTCAGATCTGCTGAAAATACTAAGAACGGTCAGTGCCTGATTAAGGCATAAGCTAATTAAACTACAGCTTAGAGCCTCTAAAAAAAGAAAAAACTTACTCCATTTCAATTTCGTTAGTGGTTCTTGTAATAAGAGCCACTAACTAATACGTAATAACAGAGGCGGCGCTACCATTGATGCACTTTAGGTAGTGCCTAACCAAAATTAGTGGGTTAATATTATATGATCTACGACAAAAAATATTTGTTTAATAAATTTCAATTTTATCTAAGTATTAACATAAATTTACTTCACCTACCTTCACCTGAGGGATTGTACAAATTTAATCAGGAAATTAAGTAGGTTTAAATGATAAGTTTTTACTGAATTAAGTAATTAACATAACTTATACCTATGATACAGAAACTAGGCCTACTCTGAAAATCTTTCCTCTTGGGCTAACATAGCCTATACGTAAGTCTAAATATATTTTGTATTTTAATTTTTATATTTTATATGGTGGTTATTATGATAGTTAATTATAATTAATTAATTAGACTATAATAATAATAATATAACCAGATTGTGTAGAAAAACTAATTTACACCTATGCTAGGTACAGAAACTAGGCCTACTCTGAAAATCTATCCTGTTGGGCTAACATAGCCTATAGGTAAGTCTAAATATATTTTGTATTTTAGCTTTTATATGGTTGTTATTATGATAGTTAATTATATTATTATTATAGCCTAATTAATTAATTATAACCAGATTGTATAGAAAAAATATATTTCACAACTTTGGGCTGGTCATCTGGCTGGAAAAATTTTTCAGGCTGCTACAAGCAAAGTTAACTTAGTCTAGGTTAACTTTGCTTGCAGCAGCCTGAAAATTTTTGTTTGGTAAATATGTTGTATACTTGCGTCATTTCGCAACTGAAACACATTAAGAATGAACTGCAGACAACAATGCTACGAGAAAAACTATCTGCCATAAGCATCATGCGCATGAAAAGTAACAAACTCCATAGTTTATCATTTGAGGACATCATCAATGATTTTTCTGTCGTAAAATCACGAAAAATTTTTTTTTAAATTTTTGCTAACATTAAGGTGATACCCATACAGACATACTGCAGTTTGTATTGTTTTCTTTAAATAAGCTGGTATGTGTAACTGTAACTGATTTTGTCACTTTCTGTTGCGACTGTTGCCGTAGATATAAAGTTTTCATATCTACTAATTATGAAATCATACACGAAAATATATTAATTTGAAACTATTTTCTGATGCAAAAAGACATATTGCAAGACATGTGCTTTAATTAGATTATTATTTTATCTTTATGCGTTCGCCTCTGTATGTGTCACGCGTGTGTGCAGGCCACTTCCCGCTTATGACTTTTATGATGAACGCACTTTGGACAATCCAACGAAGGTGGTCCTTGTTGGTTAAGCTCAGCCCTAGCCGTAGAGCATCCGAGTAAAACAGTTTCTACCAAGGTTTTTTCGAAGGAGTTAATGGAAACACTTCAGTTCTAAATTGGAGTCTTCGTTCACTCATATAATTTTTATTACACAAAATATATACAGAACGAGGCACTGATAGTCACAAATTGAAAGGAAGAGAGGTTCGACCCCTTTTTACAACGGCTGAGGCAGGAATTTAAAATGAGGAGGCTCGTCCTCTCGAGTAAAGGCTGAGGCAGGAATTTAAAGGGAGGGGGGTTCAACCTCTTGTAACAATGGCTCAGGCAGGAATGATTTAATTTACAATACAAGAAATAAATAAGGCTAAATTTTGGGGGAGTGCAGTTGAAGATTAAGCTCCCACTTCAACTGGAGAGCTAAAGAATCCTTGGACGTTAAGCATAATTTAAGTATACAACGAAATTTAGAAAGATGAAAAAAAATTAACAAAAAAAATACAAATTTTTGTAAAGTATACATTTTTGGATGGCGACATAATGTCGGGGTGCCGACATGCACCGAGTACATTAAGTACATTAAGTACATTAATTACATTATATTGAATTATTACAGTTAATTACAATTTTAGAAAATTGTTAATTCACATATCTAATACTGAAGCAATCTGAATAGGTGATACAATTTATATAATGAAGGAGAGTTAACCGTTGTTCTATAATTTAAAGGGGATTAACAACAACGTTAAATATTTTTAGTTAATATTTGACAAAATTTGGTGTAATCATTGTTATCAGAAAAATGGTTGGTTATCATAGTTTGAAAGCCTAAATAGCCAGCGATGAGGAAAGCGGAGAAAAATAGTGTACTTTTCATTGGAAGTACACGGACATTTATGATAACGTAATACATAAGTAATATAATATTTCTACCTAACTGTCATTCAAATTCTAAGTACAAATAATGAGAACGTGGATAACTATGTGACGTAAGCAGATAACGAACCAGTGACCTGGCAGGGAAACAATACAGTATATTATAATAATATAACATAACATCTTGACGTTATAAATTGGTAGCAGGAGCAAGAAAGATGATTTCGAATTCAGATGCTCGCTTTTGGCGACGTCATCGGAATTCGAACATTCGTATCGGCATTAACGAATATCTTGCGAGAGTTGAAATAAAATAATTAAAAGAAAAAGTAAAAACAATACATGTGGACGTATTTACATGTACGTAACTATGTACGTAATCATGATCATTAGAGGACATGTACGAGTAAACATGGACTGATAGGTTGATAGGGCATAAGTAGACAATAGGTAGAAAATAGGTAGGTCGATGAATGAATAACTAATAAAATTAATAAAAGATAGCGGTCAAGAAAGGACATCCACATACTAAACACGTGATTCAGTATTCAAGGTATGGAAAACGTGAAGGGAATTAAGTTAATTTATGACGTCATAGTTTATGAAATTATGCAATATGTTAATTCATAATTAATACGCCATAGTTATACTCTACGTACGAATTAAATAAGTCATTATTTGGAGAAATTAGAGGAAACGAGTTAGAGAGATACAGTAAGGAAGGGTTTACAGCCATGGTACAAGAGTGAGTGAAACTACTAATTAAATATAAGATATGCTTACACGAGCACACGGTAAATATTAGGGAATTGGGTACATTTGGGGAAGAATTAAGTAAATGAGTAAAGAAGTACAAACAAGGGTTCAAATCATGCCACATTCAATGTGCATGCATAATCTAATAAAATTTAGGGATGAGGGTTAGATAGAAGGCAACAATAATTAATTATAATAAATTCTATAACAAATGGAAAATGGAGATATTAAACGATCTAAACTGGCGATTGTCTTGTTTGTACTTTGAGGGAATGAAATTAAGGGACATTCGCTTCTCGCAGCGAACTTCCAATGGCACAAACATGGATACGGCTCAACCACAGAAATGGTAGGTCGCATGGTTGTGACACTGCTTCGCGTGAAAAAGGATGTGATGGTGGGGTGAAAGTTTATTTACAATATCACTGTTTCATTTTTATTTTTATATATTTTCGGGATGGACTAATGAAGGCAATTTAGTGGGAAGAATGATAACTATATTAATGAAATAAAAAGAAATCAAGGGAAAAAATTATTTTAAAATTATAACTGGTGAATTAAAAAGGTTGAGGTCTTATTACTAGGATTGTAGTGGAAATACTATATGAACAAGATACGATAAAGTCCGAAGTTGTCATCTTTAAAAAATTATAAGTATGTTTATTTAGTATGATTGCCACAATTGATCAATCTTATAAACTAATGAACCATCTAAGTTATTTCTGGCATTTCGTCCTACTTATTTCAGTTAAAGTTACAATTACAGGATTGAATCTAATTTAAGTTAAATTTTAAGTTTGCCCAACGTTATAGTAACAAGATTACCTACTGAACCCTGATAAATTCGGAAGGATTACCTGGATTAAGATAATTTTAGGGAAAAAATACGTATATAATAAATAATGGGTAAAAGGGAAATTTAAATTTTAAGGTCCAGGAATTTCCAGTTCATATAACTATTTGAAGTGGAATTTAATCCGTCAAAACTGACGGAGATGAGAATTTCTGAAGTTACCATGATCGTACAGTTAATAAACTAATCTTATTTATTATGGTAGGTAAAAATCGAATTAAATTTTATTGGTGGATGGAGACTTCAGCAGTGGGAGAACGATCGCAGAGATGTAAACTTATTGCAAGTATGAATAAGTTAGTATAATAATAAAATTTATTTAAAGTAAAGTTAATTTAGTGAAAACATTAAAATTTATTTGGTATTTACGTATTAACGGGGGGCCACCACATATTGATGATTGGTTAGATTGTTGTAATATTTTCGTTAGTTGAAAATTTCTAATACATCATATTTTTTAAATAGCAATATTTTTTAAAATATTTTTTTATACAATTTTCTGAAAAGTGATTTTTTAGGCTTGCTCATGATGAAAATTTGGGATCTACCAAAAAGTGAAAAAGATATGTTGTTTCTAATGTGTAACATGTATTAATCATTGTAAATATTTAAAAAAATATTGCTATTTAAAAAATATGATGTATTAGAAGTTTTCAACTAACGAAAATATTACAACTTAACCTAACCAATCATCAATATGTGGTGGCTTGTGGTGCCCCCCCCCTGTTAATACGTAAGTACCATTTATTTAGTTAGTTTTAGATACTTAGATGTTGTTAACCATTAAGAATATACAGGGATAAGAAAGATAGAATTACGTAATGGACGCTGCATAGACCTAGGGTAAAATATGTATTTACTTTAGGTACAGAGTGTAAGTGGTTGGTGATATTCCCAAATGGGGAAAAGAAATTTATAGTTGGTTATACGTAAGTGCGTATACGTATGTATAAATATGAGTAGTAAGCGTAGGTATGCTGAGTGGGTATGTACAGTAGTGTGTAGAATATGAGAGTAATTGGTTCATCCGGTGAAGAACTAAATCCTTAATGATCATTGGTGAATTATGGAATTTTGAGGAACAGATTAGCTTAAAGGTTGGTTAAAATAACTGAATGAAGGCAACAGGCAAGATTATATATAATAAGCAGGAATTAAGATAAATGAATTCAGATAATCGAGAGTAAATATCAAACAGTTACCTGCAATTAAATATAATTTATCGTAGCCAATGATTTTAGAATAAGGTTTGTATGGTAAAAATAGGATATGAATAGTGAATTGCCTTTTCAGTAAGTATGCCAATGATTACACGAGTGTTTCAGAGTGTGAGTGATTGTAATTAGGTGGAAGTGTAAGCAGTATCCGTAGATAGATATTTGTAGTACTTATATACATAATGTTTGTGGAGAAATATACAAATTAATGCAAAAGTGACTTGGGATGTTGGGATACGGAAGGAAAGTGAATTCGAGTATGTGTCAAAAGTAATAAAATTCAATTAGAATTATAGATTTTACGTAATTAAATCAGTTGCACGTATTAAGGTAATAACTCAAAACAACGCACTTAGAAGAACTTTAAATTAATTAAAGTAAATTAAGTGGTATTAAAAAAAGAATTTAAATATGGAATTAAATCCGACTAGTAACATTCATAGCCATATGTTCACAGTGGGGCACGGACAAAAACTCACCGGACAAAACCTCGCCACTTAAATGCAAAAGAGGACAAAAACTCGTGGTGCGCAACCCCTTAATTTATGTGGTGCACATCCTTTTCCGATTGCACTTATTTCTTACGCGCGTGTTCGTTTATTTCAGGATGACTCTGCCTATCCACTCGGATGGCCCTTTAATTTTATACGCGTATTTTCCCTCGGCTTACTTGAAGCCCACTTTGGATTTCTCACTTTCAATGTTAATTTACCCTCAGCTTACAAGAGAGGCCTATTGCAAGGTAGCATAAAAACGACACACTCCCTCTTATAAAGTTTATTTAATTTCACTCCAATTAGTATATAAATTCAAAAAAATAGGCGGATGTACGATTACAAATTTTGTTTAAAAAAATCAAATTATTAATTTAAAGAAAATGTTTGCAAGTATTTAAGTCTCAAAAACCATTTATACAGAGGTTTTTTTTATTTGCGTGTAACTTTAAAAACAGCACTAAATTCAAATTTCATAATCTAAGAAGTTGAAAAAATGGTTTACTTACAAAAATTTGGGGAAAGTTACTCTCAACAGTTCTGCGCGACTTCGGCAGATTTTTTTTTCCAGGAAAAAAGTCCGTCAAATAAATTAGATTTCCTCTCTCAATAACTGAATGGTCATGCACTAACTTCCCGGGTTTCCGCAGGACCCACTTCAGCACAAGATATTGACTCTTCCCTGAGGAAACCTAATATGTCGCAAACATAAAGTTTAACATTTAATGAGAACAAAATTAAATTAAAAGAAATTCCACAAAGTTCTTTTTTCCCGGTCGCTAACAATAAAGCTCTTACACACAAGTTCGCGTAAACAAAGGCAATTCAAATTTTTAAGTACAACGTGAAACAGTTTTAACTCAACTTAGAAATTTTCACTCACGCCACAGATTTCAAGGAGTTATTCTTACAAGCCACTTTTAACTTTCAGGGACGGAGCTACAACTAACTTTGAAATCTAAGTTACACCTTAAAATTTCAAGGACTCCGCCTTACAATATTCTGAATGACCTATCAAAAACATTTTCATTACATAAGGTCGTCCCTACGAAAGCTTTCATCCATACATAAGTAAAGGAGGAGCTTTTCTTTTCCCTCACTGGGTGTTCCAAGAATCATTGTCCTTTGATTGGACATTGACGTTCCCTTCCAAAAACAAAGCTCCTCCTTTTCCTTAAAATCAACTTAAAATAAAGTTCTTTCTTCGAAGCCACATGGTTTCTCAAATTTATGACCAACGTCATGGTCCAATTTAACAAGTGGATTCGAAGTCTGTCTCACAAAAGTTTAACCACGAAGCGAAGAGAAAACAAACCATCTTACATCTGAACTCGGCCAGCTTGTTTTCCTTTCTCTTTGTAGTTATGGCCGCTCCTCGACCCTGCCATAAATCTCTCCTGCGAGGTTGTCCTGGGTTATACCATTCACGTGAGAACACAAAAATAAAAATCGAACGAACGTTAAACAATCTGAAACATTTTTATTTTATTTATTTATTTATTTATTTTATTTATTTATTTATTTTATTTATTTCTTTTTTTTAACCTTGTAACAAGAAACCTATTGATATTCTTCAATTACCATAATCTAAACTACCTTGCTTTAGAGATTTAAACAAAATCTTAAAACTAAAATTTCTGCTCCTATTCTCGTAAGAGATTTCGGCACGCAAATTTGCCGTCACAACAACCAGACAAATGTTTTTGCGAAATACATACACTCTAGTCTAGATCTTAAGATCTTAAAATCTCAAGATTTTAGACTCATTATAGATAATTACTCTTCATCGTTCAAATTGTTCATCGTTCAAATTGTTCATCGTTCAAATTGTTCATCGTTCAAATTGTTCATCGTTCAAATTGTTCATCGTTCAAATTATTCATCGTTCAAATTGTTCATCGTTCAAATTGTTCATCGTTCAAATTGTTCATCGTTCAAATTGTTCACCGTTCAAATTGTTCACCGTTCAAATTGTTCACCTTTGAAATTGTTCACCTTTGAAATTGTTCACCTTTGAAATTGTTCACCTTTGAAATTAATTGAATGTCCGGTTAGGTCAACTGTACGCCCTTGATTGGTTAGGTTGTCATGGTATTTTCGTTAAACACATTAATTATTTAAAGTGCTCTAACATGTTTGTTTTTCATTTCTCCAAAAAAAAGTTATATTTTTGAAATCAGTGACCAAAACTACATCAGTATACCGATTTGGTTAAAAACGGAACAATTTAAAAGATGAAGAATAATTATCTACAATGAGTCTAAAATCTTAAGATCTAGACTAGAGTGTATGTATTTCGCAGAAACATTTGTCCGGTGAGTTTTTGTCCTCTTTTGCATTTAAGTGGCGAGTTTTAGTCCGGCAAGTTTTTGTCCGGCATTCATTAACAGTATATCACCATTCATATTAACCAGAAATATCAGTGCGATAATTGAATTTCAATTGACGATTTGACGGGCATAGGTGATAACAGGTTTTAGTGGAATTCATGGTGAGGGTACAGTTCTGTAATTAGTAATATTAGAATGGTGTAACAGAATTATTAGAAAGAAAAAAATGGCATTCTGGTATAGTGTCAAAATTGGCTATAATTTTGTTTGATACATTAACAAATGGTATAACCATAATTTAACGACAATTACTCGAGATTAATTGAATAAAAAAAATTAAGAATAAAAATTTAAAATAGAAATCAATTATGAACTATAATGAACTGAACATGGGGTTATAGGTTCCGTATAATACTCTTAAAACAAAAAGAACAACTTAACCTAAATTTAGGGTATGTTCGGTCATACGGGTAAATTTCACGAACATACGGAGCAAGATAAATTAGGCGCATGGTTAGGTTGTCATGCGCTCGGGCATGCGGGTCATACGGCTAAAGGGATTCGCAAGATGCAGGGAAGCAGTGGACTGGACATGCGAGCCTTGCTCACTCAAAAAGGAGGTGGTGTATCGGGATTAAGAGGAATGACTTTTACTGGTTTCAGAAGAGGGTCCAGGAAGAGCCGAAGGGAAAAATCCGCAGAGAGGCAAGAAGGACGAAAACATGAATTTGAGGAAGAAAGATGAGAATGATCGTTGGAACGATCATTTTATGGTACTGAGGAATATTCCGCGCTTGCCCTTCCGTACGTACAACTTCCGACGGCGGAGTATGTTCGGGTTCGCTCCCGGCACTTGTAGGCTTAGTCTGGAAATTGGGTGGAAAATCCTCTACCAATGAAAACAGAATCAAGTCATCTTCCTTAAATAGGGATTCAAACGAAATGACCAAATCGGAACTCAAAGGAGATGAGTCTTCAGATTTATTTGGAATAGCCTAAACACTGGGAACTTCAAGTTCCGGCCTAACTGTAACCGAAGGGAGTGACTCCCTCTCGATGGAGTCACAGGGGTCTACTGTGAAGACATTAGAGTCTTCATGCTCAAAATTACCAAAGGTATGTTGGCTTTCTAGTTCCTCGTTCGTCGGAACTGGAACGGAACAATTGACGATTGATGAAGAATCTTCCCCATCTAGTAGCAGTTCCTCTTTATTTTGAACTTTTTCCAGGGAGTCATTCGGAATCTCTGAAACAAGTCTTTCACCCTCAGCTGAAGAGAGCGAAGAGTAGGGGTGACAAACATACTCGAAAGGTGGGTTCTCTCCTCGAATAGGCCTGCTTCTCTATCGGTCATATAGAAATCGTGCGTAATAAAGAAATTCATCCCCAGGGGTAAATCTCCATCCCAGTCTACTTCAGATATGACCACAAATGGGGTCAGATAAGGGACTGAATCAAACTCAATAGGAAGAATAATTTCTCCAGTACTGTATTCTTTCCAACCATCATCAATACAGGTCAAACGAGAACGCAAATCGAATTTCCCGTAGCCATCTTGAGTAATTTCCTGTATACGCCTTGTTTAATGTAATACGCCTGACAGCAGTCGTTAACAAGAGCCAAAACCGGTTGGTTGTGGACAGAAGTTTTCGTGAAAATTTGTGAGCTCTCGTCAAAAAGCACCATTTCATGAGCCCAAGAAAGCGTTTCCGAAACATGCGAACATACTTCGTCTGCGTCATCGATGGTTTCGCGTGGGGTTGGGGTATTGGGAGAAAAAACAAAATTTGGAATACTGCAATCAGGGGAATTGGGTGACTAATCGGGGAGACATGATGTCTGAAATTAATAATACTTCTTTACGTGAGCACTTTGCTCTTTAGGAAAACATTGCTTGTCACACCGCTCAGAACAAAAATTAAAGGAGTTAAAACAAAACGGAGGGACGGCATGGTCCTCACCATAGTAATTTAAAAAGAAGTCATTGGGACATGATCGATTAATTCCTACACTGTTACTGTCATTATGAACATCACAATAATTATCAAAATCATTACGAACACTCGTAAAAACTGACTCGCCTACAGGACCTTGCAGGGCATCTCCCCAACTACTACCGAAGCAGAAAAAACATCCTCTGAAACAAAATGACGGTCATGACCAAAAAAATAAAAAAAAAGGGTCATCTTTATGACCACTTAAACGAGACGGCATGGCCGAAGTAAACTCAAAACAATTAGGGTCCTGTGAAGAAAAGTTATCAGCAACATAGTCATCCTGACCAAATAATATCAGTAATAAGATTCGTCAGCCAGAGTCTGTACAGAACGGACGCATTTCCTGACCTCTCTATATGGCATCTACTTTTGCATATTGCTAAGAATTTTACTTTTCGAAAGTTTTGAATTTTATATACTTTCGTTTTTATTCACATTGTTATAGTTAAGTAATTGAATATTAGTGGTTTTTAGCGATTTAGAAGTTTTCATAGCGTGCCGGCTTAATTTAACTTAAACTTGTGACGGTTATAAACTAATTTTTAACTGCGCGATGCCGTCGCAGAAAACGTCGTGTGTTAGGTGTCGGGTAAACCGGTGGTATTCGGAATTTAAAGATTATAACGGCGGTCCTATGCCGATTACCGAGAGATCAGTTTGTTTCTTTTTCGAGTTAATGGAGAAAATAGTTGACATAAAACGCAGTGTACGTGAGGTAACGGAAAGACTTGCAACGCTTGATGAGGGCAGGGGTAGGGCTACGGCTGACGAAAGCCGAACCAATACTAACGTCTTCAACGTTAGTAATTTGAAGGGTGAGGTGCGTAACCTAGTTTCTAGTTTAGGTAGCTTGTCGGGAAGGTTGGATAGAGTTGAGGAAGGCGTTAAGGTTGGTCCGAGATTAGTAGATGGGGGAAGGATTTAGAGAAGTTAAGGGTGGAGCTAGGCCGCGTACGTTAGGTGATAGGAATCCCCCCCTATCGAGGTTTCGAACCCTTTCGCCCATTTGGAAAGGGACGTGAATGAGGGGGAAACTATTTTAATTGGGGACTCTTTAGTGCGCCATATGGACAAAGAGTTCGTTAAACGGCATCCAACCAAGAGGAGGAGGGTCTGTCTCCCAGGGGCCAGGGTTGACAGAGTTAGAGACAAGGTGGACAGGATTGACGTTGCCTCCCGTCACTCGATGTTGGTGACGATGGTAGGGGGCAACGACTCGTATAGGCCCCATACGACAGTGCCTGACCTTCTGGAGAGATATAGGGGGTTAATTAGGTCCCTAAAGGCGAGGTCAGATAAGTCTTTAGTTTTAGGTATTACCCCTAGGCACGGTTTGGGTCTTAGGATTACGTCAAAAACAATATTTTTGAATACTAAGTTAGAAGAGATTTGTGCTGAGGAAAATATACCCTTCGTAAAGCTGTGGTCAGAATTCAGTGATCCTAGCCTTTTTATAAAAGATGGGGGTGCATTTTAATGAAATAGGTAATGCTTGGCTAGGTAGGTTAATTGACGAAAACGTACGAAAGCTGTATAGGTCGAAGCCTTCTTTAAACGTTGTGGGTCCGGGGAACGCGGGCCCGACGTGAAAAGTAGTTTAAAACGCCGGCCCGTGGTAAAAAAATAACTTAAACGTCTTTTATTGTAACGCGCGTAGTATTAGAAATATAATTAAACGAATTCAAGGCGATAATTTATTCCGGCAACTACGATATAGTTGCTATCACTGAAACGTAGTTGAATACCGTGACTCGGGACTTGTTGGGGGAACTTGATATACCGGGTTTTAAACTCTTTACTAATGATAAGTTACATAGGTTTGGTGGCGGCGTTTTGCTGTACACTCGTAATTCCTTTAGGGCTATCGAGGTTAAGATAGATTTTCTGGCAGCAATTAATGCAATATGCGTTGCAGTTAGGGCGCGTAGTATTAGTTTTAGTTTTGTTGTTGTTTATAGACCTCCCGTTCAACCCCTCAATACCGATACTAGATTTTACGCACTTCTTGATAACTTTATTGACAATCGGAAGAGTATAATTGTCGGAGACTTTAACTGCCCTAATGTTAATTACGATTCTTTTACTGGTAATGAGGAGGGTTTGAGATTGATTGGGTTCATGGAAGATAATTTTTTACGACAGATAGTTACCGAACCAACGCGCGGTGACAATATTTTAGATTTGCTGATGACGAACGGCGAAAATATAGTCGAAGGTTTAGAAGTAGGTGAGAGTTTAGGGTGTAGTGATCATCAAATTCTTAGGTTTAAGTTATTGATAGAAAACACTAAGGATAGTAACGTAACAGAAGTCCCTGATTTTCGTAGAGCTAATTTTTATAGTTTTGCGGATAGGATGAGAGTAGTGGACTGGGATAACTTATTTATGGGTAATGACACAAATTCATTGGGAGGCGTTTAAAGAAAGTTTTATGAATATTGAAAGGGAGTTTATTCCTCGTAGGCCCAAGCGCGCTAGAAATCATGGTCGGCCCAAATGGTGGACTAGCGAAATAGGCGAGTTCATAAACGAGAGTAACAGAGCGTATAGACTTAATAAGCGCAATGGCACGGCAGCTAACTTTAATAGATATATCGAGCTTAGACGTCAGGTTAAAAGATCAGTTAGGAATGCTAAGCGTAATTTAGATACTTTAGCTGCGGATAGTAAACATAATCCAAAAAAAGTTTTTTGAATACGTCAATAATCGTAAGCCGATAAAAGATAACATAGGCCCTCTAGTGGATGTTAACGGCGCTTTGGCTTCTGACGCTCAGGCGATGGCGGGTATTTTCAATAACTTTTTTGCGACAGTTTTTACCGTAGAAGACATAAATAATGTCCCCGACGTGGACGATATCGTTCAATTTAGTAGCGAGACTATTTTGGATGAAATAACTGTTTACGAGGCTGAGAGTTCATTATATCGATAGGCTGAAATTTAGCAAGGCTCTCCAGGCCCTGACGCTTTTTATCCCAGACATTTGAAAGATTTGAAAGACGTTATTGTAGGCCCCTTAACGAAGATTTTTAATCAGTCACTCGAAACGGGATTATTCCTGAAGACTTCAAATTAGCTGACGTTACGCCTATTTTTAAAAAAGGCGACCTCACACTAGCTAGCAATTATAGGCCCATTAGCTTAACGTCAATTGTCGGTAAACTTTTGGAATCCGTAGTTACGGATCGTATCATCGATCACTTAGAAAGTCGCGATTTGATTAATAGTAGTCAGCATGGGTTTCGACGCCATAGATCTTGTTTAACTAATTTGTTAGAACTTTATAACGAAATAGTGCACGAATACGATAAGCATAGAGCGGCTGATGTTATTTATTTAGATTTTAAAAAGGCGTTCGATACAGTTCCGCATAGAAGATTCCGCATAGAAGATTCCGCATAGAAGATTCCGCATAGAAGATTCCGCATAGAAGATTCCGCAGAGAAGATTCCGCAGAGAAGATTCCGCAGAGAAGATTCCGCAGAGAAGATTCCGCAGAGAAGATTCCGCATAGAAGATTCCGCATAGAAGATTCCGCATAGAAGATTCCGCATAGAAGATTCCGCATAGAAGATTCCGCAGAGAAGATTCCGCAGAGAAGATTCCGCAGAGAAGATTCCGCAGAGAAGATTCCGCAGAGAAGATTCCGCAGAGAAGATTCCGCATAGAAGATTCCGCATAGAAGATTCCGCATAGAAGATTCCGCAGAGAAGATTCCGCAGAGAAGATTCCGCAGAGAAGATTCCGCAGAGAAGATGCCGCACAGAAGATGCCGCACAGAAGATGCCGCACAGAAGATGCCGCACAGAAGACTCCGCATAGAAGACTCCGCATTCTGCATTCTGTGCAGCAACAGGAGAGAACTAGTAGAAAGAAAATTGGAGGAATGGAGGAGGGCTTTTGAAGACAGAGGGTTGAAAATCAGCAGAAAGAAAACGGAGTACCTGAGGTTCTACGAAAATCAAGACTCAGAAATTAGTTTAGAGGGAGCGAGGTTAAAGAGTAAGTAAGTTTACGTACTTGGGATCGACAGTGGCTGAGGATGGTGAGCTGGACACAGAAATAACACACAGAGTGCAATCTGGTTGGAAAAATTGGAAGAAAGTTTCAGGGGTGTTGTGTGACCGAAGAATAGGCGCAAGGGTTAAGGGAAAGGTGTATAAGACTGTGGTAAGACCGGCTATGATGTACGGGGCTGAGTCTTGGGCTATAAAGAAAGATCATGAGAAAAGACTAGATGTAACGGGGATGAGAATGCTGAGATGGATGTGCGGAGTGACAAGGTTGGATAGAGTAAGGAATGAAAGGATAAGGGGCACAACAAAGGTTGGAGAAATCTCGAGGAAGATACAAGAAAGTAGACTGAAATGGTATGGACATGTGATGAGAGGGGACGAAGATTATGTGGGTAAGAGAACGATGAATATGGAGGTGCATGGCAGGAGAAAGAGAGGCAGACCGAAGCGAAGGTGGATGGAGAAGGTGAGGGACGATTTGAGGGAGAAGAAATAGGCTCCAAGACGATGTAAATAGGATTATGGAGTGGACGGTTAAGTGGCAGATGCAATTTAACGTAGACAAATGTAAAGTTTTGCATATAGGTTCTCGTAACAATAATTACACGTACACGATGGATGACAGAGAGTTAGCGAGCGTTGACGAGGAAGTCGATTTAGGCGTACGCGTATCTAAGGATTCAAAAGTTAGGAACCAGTGCCTGGAGTCTTGCGCAAAAGCTAATAGGATGTTAGGCTTCATAGCGCGTAATTTCGAATTTAAATCGAAGGATATTATATTGCCCCTTTACAAGTCCCTAGTCAGGCCTCATTTAGAATATGCCGTTCAATTTTGGTGCCCGTATTTGCGTGAGGATATTGATAGGTTAGAAAGGGTTCAGCGTCGTGCCACGAAACTAATTCCGTCATTGCGCAACAAGCCTTATGAAGAGAGCATTAAAGTGTTAGACTTGCATTCACTCGAAACTAAGAGATTAAGTGGGGAGCTTATTGAAGTTTTCAAAATCGTTAATAACATTGATAACGTAAATTTTGACAAACTGTTCACTTTCGATAATAGCAATACTCGTAATAACGGATTTAAGTTGCGTGGCAGACGTTTCATTACTAATATTGCTAAAAACCTCTCTACGTTTAAAGTAATTGATAAATGGAATAATCTTCCCGCGTCAGTCGTGAACTCTACCAGCGTTAATATGTTTAAGAACCGTTTAGATAGGCATTTTAAAAATAGTAACGTTGTTTAAAATAAAAAGAGAATTAGTAACAGGAGCTCTTGGGGTGGTGGTCGAGGATGAGTCTGTTGACGATTAATGCCAGCTTGTGACATACCAGCGTGTAATGCCAGCAATAAAATTAAAAAAAAAAATTATACTAACATGAACGTAGATGTAGCTCGTAGAGTAAACTAACCCACTTTTTGTTTAACTTTACCTACTTTTTTTTTCTTTTCCTCTCCTTACTTGCATGTCTGTATCTCTCTTTACTTGCATGTCTGTAGTTTGCATGGTATGACTGTGAGTTAAGACTGTTTGCATGGGTTGTAAGCGTTCTTATTTTACTTCTTTTCATCTTTCACCCCTTTCCTATTCTCTCCGACTATTTTTGTGACTTGTCGGCAGTGGCCGGCGGATGATGATGGTGAGTTTTTTCTCTTTTTCTGAATGAATATTAATCCATGAGTGATAGGTGTTGCTACTTACTTAACCCCTTATTTTTTTCTCTTAACCCCCTACTCTTTCCTTTCTCTCGGGCTAACCTTAGAGTGGATCTTAGGGTCTTTGTTAGCCTTAACTTCTGTAGATCTGGTCCATCTAAACCAAAAACAAGGTTGAACTAACCGAATCAGTTGAGTCAAGGTCCGAATGACTAAAATTACTAACACATAGTGTCTAAATCATTGCACAAATCATGGCCATCGGGACCAACATGGTTGTCGTGACCATGGTGAGAATAAAATAAATTCTGATTTTCAACATCAGTTACACAGCAATCATCCAAGCAGTCTGAATTCACATCTAATAAAGGATTGGTCACATCTCCATCTACATTAAAACAACCTAGTTTCTAGTTTAGGTAGCTTATCGGGAAGGTTGGATAGAGTTGAGGAAGGGGTTAAGATTGGTCCGAGATTAGTAGATGGGGGGGATTTAGAGAAGTTAAGGGTGGAGCTAGGCCACGTACGTTAGGTGATAGGAATCCCCCCCCCTATCGAGGTTTCGAACCCTTTCGCCCATTTGGATAGGGACGTGAACGAGGGGGAAACTATTTTAATTGGGGAC
Organism: Bathynomus jamesi; assembly: GCA_023014485.1. Taxonomy (NCBI): domain Eukaryota; kingdom Metazoa; phylum Arthropoda; class Malacostraca; order Isopoda; family Cirolanidae; genus Bathynomus; species Bathynomus jamesi. The sequence goes on along the minus strand of JAJOZX010007372.1, from coordinate 156,563 downwards.
TCTTTAGTGCGCTATATGGATGAAGAGTTCGTTGAACGGAATCCAACCAAGAGCAGGAGGGTCTGTCTCCCAGGGCCCAGGGTTGACAGAATTAGAGACGAAGTAGATAGGATTGATGTTGCCTCCCGTCACTCGATGTTGGTGACGATGGTAGGGGGCAACGACTCTTATAGACCCGATACGAGAGTCCCTGACCTTTTGGAGAGATATAGGGGGTTAATTAGGTCCCTAAAGGCGAGGTCAGATAGGTCTTTAGTTTTAGGTATTACCCCTAGACACGGTTTGGGTCTTCGGATTACGTCAAAAACAATATTTTTGAATACTAAGTTAGAAGAGATTTGTGCTGAGGAAAATGTACCCTTCGTAAAGCTGTGGTCGAAATTCAGTGATCCTAACCTTTTTATAAAAGATGGGGTGCATTTTAATGAAATACGTAATGCTAGGCTAGGTAGGTTAATTGACGAAAACGTTCGAAAGCTGTATAGGTCGAAGCCTTCTTTAAACGTTGTGGGTCCGGGAAACGTGGGCCCGACGTAAAAAATAGTTTAAAATGCCGACCCGTGGTAAAGGATAGCTTGAAGGTCATTTATTGTAACGCGCGTAGTATAGGAAATAAATTAAACGAATTCAAGGCGATAATTTATTCCGGCAACTACGATATAGTTGCTATCACTGAAACATGATTAAATACCGTGACTCGGGACTTGTTGGGGGAACTTGATATACCGGGTTTTAAACTCTTTACTAATGATAGGCATAGGATTGGTGGCGGCGTTTTACCGTACATTCGTAATTCCCTTAGGGCTATCGAGGTTAAGTTAGATTTTCCGGCAGCAATTAATGCGATATGCGTTGAAGTTAGAGCGCGTAGGCTTAGTTTCAATTTTGTTGTTGTTGTTTATAGACCTCCCGTTCAACCCCTCGATACCGATACTAGATTTTACTCGCTTCTTGGTAACTTTATTAATAATCGGGATAGTATAGTTGTCGGAGACTTTAACTGCCCTAATGTTAATTATGAGAATTTTACTGGTAACGATGAGGGTTTGAGATTGATCGAGTTCATGGAAGATAATTTTTTTACAACAGATTGTTACCGAACCAACGCGCGGTGACAATATTTTAGACGTGGTGATGACGAACGGCGAAAATATAGTCGAAGGTTTAGAAGTAAGCGAGAGTTTAGGATGTAGTGATCATCAAATTATTAGGTTTAAATATGATAATAAAAACCCAATCCTCTTCTAGTGGATACAGAAAAACGAATGAACCAAAAACAAGAGGGAAAACAGTCCAGAGACCATTATGAAATTCGCACCTAGGTTAGATCCCGTTCTCCCGACACTGGAAGGCCATTTTTTATTAAAGGGACCAGCTTATAAGTACATTCGCACAAATTTAAAACTATCTTCTTGTTCTGTACATACAGATTCTATCATTTTGACGTAATTACTGCATTTATTATTGCATTTATATTTTTTAACATTTATTATTTTTACCTTTACACTAATTATTACATTTATTTTATTACCTTTATTATTACATTTATTGCATTTATATTTATTTCCACATTTATTACTTCCATTACGTATACGTATACTAAATCACAACTTTTACAGGGAATGTGTAGACACAGGCTTGTTCCTGTTTTGCAACGTTATTCCTAACCAATTTACTTTTCAAGGTAGACGAATATTTGAACGCCAAAGCAAACTTAAAATCTTTCGTCAACGGTTTTACTCTCTCTAAGCCGGCAATATAAGGCAAACTCACATATTGTTTTTGGTTAACTGAAGGTTCCCGAGGGGCATAAAAAGGTTTCCTGGCTTTAAAATACGCCTTTCTGATAAACCACTCAGGATATTTTAAATCCTTAAAAATGTTCCAAATTTTTTAATTTCCCGGGTCCAGCAAATGTGGGCTACAAATCCTGAGTGCTCTTAGAAACATGGAAGAAATAATTGAACTTTTAACCCCTTCATCATGATATGAAAAATAATGAATGTACGAATTACAATGAGTAGGTTTTCTATAGATCGTGAAATTGGGCTTTCTGCTTTCGTTAATGACCAAAACATCTAGAAAAGGTAATTGTTTGTCGTTCTCCCATTCATATTTAAATTTAATAGAGGGAACAAGATTATTTAATGACTGAAAGAAAGTGTCAAAGTTGTTCCAGTGGCCAGGCCAAAATGAGAAAATATCATCTACATAACGAAACCAAATTAGATTCCTGGGATATATTGTTTGCAACAATTCCGACTCATAATATTCCATGTCAAAAGAAAAATAATAGAATCTGTATGTATAGAACAAGATAATTTTAATTTGTGCGAAGGTACTTATAAGTTGGACCCTTTAATGAGATTCTTGGTAAAAAAAATCCCTTACGGAGTCGGGTGAACGGGTTCTAACTTAAGTGTGAATTTCTTAAAGGTCTCTGGATTGTTTCCTTACTCGCTTTTGGTTCATTCGTTTTTTTTTTTTTTTTTTTTTTTTTTGTAAATGGAATAATAAACGTAAATGTAATAATGGAAGCAATAAATGTGGACATAACTATAAATGCAATAAATGTAATAATAAAGGAAATAAAATAAATGTAATAATTAGTGTAAAGGTAATAATAAATGTTAAAAAATGTAAATGCAATAATAAATGCAGTAATTGTCAAAATAATAGAATCTGTATGTATAGAACAAGAAGATAGTTTTAATTTGTGCGAATGTACTTATAAGCGGTACCCTTTAATAAAAATGCCCTTCTGGGGTCGAGGGAACGGGATCTAGCCTAGGTGCGAATTTCTTAATGGTCTCTGGATTGTTTCCTTCTCGCCTTTTTCATTCGTTCTTCGGTTTATAATTTCTGTATAATAAACAACAATGTAACAATCAATGTAATAATAAATTTATAATTTCTGTAATAAATAATAATGCAATATTAAATGTAATAAATTTAATAATAAATGTAATAATTATGTAAAAAACTAATAGAATCTGTATGTATAGAACAAGAAGATAGTTATAAATTTGTGAGAATGTACTTATAAGCGGGTCCCTTTAATAAAAATGCCCTTCCAGTGTCGGGAGAACAGGATCTAACCTAGGTGCGAATTTCTTAATGGTCCCTGGACTGTTTTCCCTCTTGTTTTTGGTTCATTCGTTTTTATCTATCCACCCGAAGAGGATGCCAGTGGGCATCGAAACTGTTGTGGAAATAAACTCTGTCTATTAGAGTGGGTTTTTATTATCATACGATGTAAATAGGATTATGGAGTGGACGGATAAGTGGCAGATGCAATTTAACGTAGACATATGTAAAGTTTTGCATATAGGTTCTCGTAACAATAATTACACGTACACGATGATTGATAGAGAGTTAGCGAGCGTTGACGAGGAAGTTGATTTAGGCGTACGCGTATCTAAGGATTTAAAAGTTAGGAACCAGTGCCTGGAGTCTTGCGCAAAAGCTAATAGGATGTTAGGCTTCATAGTGCGTAATTTCGAATTTAAATCAAAGAATATTATATTGCCCCTTTACAAGTCCCTAGTCAGACCTCATTTAGAATATGCCGTTCAATTTTGGTGCCTGTATTTGCGTGAGGATATTGATAGGTTAGAAAGGGTTCAGCGTCGCGCCACGAAACTAATTTCGTCATTGCGCAACAAGTCTTACGAAGATAGGATTAAAGAGTTAGACTTGCACTCATTCGAAACTAGGAGATTAAGGAGGGAGCTTATTGAAGTTTTCAAAATCTTTAATAAAATCGATGACGTAAATTTTGACAAACTGTTCACTTTCGATAATAGCAATACTCGTAATAACGGATTTAAGTTGCGTGGCAGACGTTTCATTAATAATATCGCTAAAAAACGTCTTTACGTTTAAAGTAATTCATAAATGGAATAATCTTCCCGCGTCAGTCGTGAACTCTACCAGCGTTAATATGTTTAAGAACCGTTTAGATAGGCATTTTAAAAATATTATCGTTGTTTAAAATAAAAAAAACAATTAGCAACAGGAGCTCTGGGGGTGATGGTGGAGGATTTGTCTGTTGACGATTAATGCCAGCTTGTGATATGCCAGAATAAAATTATTAAAAAAAAGAAAAAATTAGACTAACACGAACGTAGATGTAGCTTGTAGCGTAAACTAACTCACTTTTTGTTATACTCTTTCTACTTTTTTTCTTTTCTTATCCTCTCTCCACTTGCATGTCTGTAGTTTGCATGGTATGAAAGTGTTTGAGTTGAGACTGTGTTTGCATGGTTTTTAAGCGTTCTTATTTTACTTCTTTTCATCTTTCACCCCTTTCCTATTCTCTTTGACTATTTTTCCGACTTGTCGGCAGTGGCCAGCGGATGATGATGGTGAGTCTTTCTTTCTCTTTTTCTGAATGAATGTTAACCCACGAATTATAGATTTTGTTACTTACTTAACCCCTTATTCTCCTCTTTTAACCCCCTACTCTTTCTTTTCTCTCGGGCTAACCTTAGAGTGGATCTTAGGGTCTTTGTTAGCCTTAGCTTCTGTAGATCTGTAGACCATTAACGTAGGTATTACACTTATTTTCCACAAAACTTTCATCAGAAAGACTTTCAACAGAAGTACCTTTATAATTACATAAATCAACAATTTCATTGTTTTCGTTACTGGCATTAGCATCACAAACACTGTCACAAGATGCATCACAAAAATAATCCTCAGGAAAGGCTGTAAGTTCTAGCCTCGAAGGAAATTCATTTGAAGAACAAGCCGAAACAAACTGTTCAGATACAACTTGAGAGAAAAAAGTTGGGTCAGGATTACCCAAATTTTCTAAGGGTGACGTTTCATCGTCACAATAAAGGTCCTGCTCGGGTGCATTGCACCAGAGAGAGAAATAACGTTTTTTATTCCATTTATCGACGAAGCATCGAGCCGAAAAGTCGAAATAGAATCCGTTGGGTCGTAGGAATTCTGGGCCAATAACTAAATCATAACCGGGACAATATTCTGGAGGGACTAACAAGAAACCTTTACAGACAAGACAATTACTAAACAACATGGCAAGTATGGTTCCCGCAAGGACGGGAATAATGTTACCATCGGAATCCCGAATGTGTGGAACGGATGGCGGCTCTTTAGAGAGAGGATACAGCAATTTATCCGCTATAGACGCAGAAACAAGACTATACGAATGCAAAAAACTTTTTTTACGTGAAGGTCAAAATATGATAATAAAAACCTCTTGTTTTTGGTTCATTCGTTTTTCTGTATCCACCCGAAGAGGATGCCAGTGGGCATCGAAATTGTTGTGGAATAAACTCTGTCTATTAGAGTGGGTTTTTATTATCATATTAAAACTATACCAACGTTTAGGATCAAAACGACCTAAAAGGATCTCCTTCGGAGAACGGAGTTTGAAATCGATTTCGGGGATAAAATAATAACTTTTGGAAGATTCCGAATGTACAGAACTCAAAGAGGAAGTAGATTGGGATAGTGGGGCAGAATAAGGTTCATTAAGCGCCTCTCTACCCAGACCAGAAGGGTCAGCGGAATCACTCCGATTCTCTACAGAAACAACAACATCGGGAGATGCGTCTTCGCGCAACACTGAAGGAGAGCGACATGACTCATGAACAAGGGAATGAAGGAAAATCCATAACTGGCGTTCTTTTCTGTCTTTTATACTTTTAACTTCAACGAACCATTTGACGGATTCCTGCCTGCCGCAATACTCCGTGATTTCATGCAGACTTTTATATATTACATACCAGATACGTTTAAATTCTACCCAAGAGAAATGATGTACTAGTCCATTTGACCAATTAATAAGAAAACTACGGACGCATGCGGCGTCACCAGGATTTGGGTCACAAGTATCAAAAGCAAAACCGATTTTATCGGCATCTGAAGCCTGACAACCCCTAAACGAATCGTCAATTTTACCGAACCACTCCTGAAGGGAGGGTTCTACAAATTTATTATTGACGCGACTACGAAAATGGGCGATATCAATTGTATGTTTCAGTATTGAAGAGGGAGTTACAAGACCAACATTAGTATATTTCACCGGGGGTAATGGTTTGGACATAGTTAATTATAACACGTGTCGTTGTCACGAAAGTGTGTGTGTGTGAAACAAAAATAACCATGTAAGAGACAAGAAATGAGAAAAAATGGAACAAATTCTAAGTATTTTGAATAAAAATAATTGAGAAAAAAACAGATAAACAATGAAACAATTTTTTTTTATATAGTTACGAAATGACGGAGAACAAAAATGAGCGACTCTGCCGTCTCTGTGTTAAATCCGGAAGCAGCGATCGACGAGTAATTTTTTTGAATCTCCCAACACCGAAGTCTCGTGGGCAAGGGTCGAAATTAGGTCAGACGAGCTAAAAATCACACTAAAAAAAAGGGTTACAGTATAACAACATAAACATAATTTTTCACTAAAATTAATGAAAGTTTAAACTAAAAAAAAGAAAAAAGAAAAACTTAACCGGGTACTATTAAATAAAAAAGTGTTATATATATATATGGATATATATATGGATATACAGGGCTATTCAAAATGATTCACCTGATTTCAAATGAGAATATTTTTTAATGTTACAAATACAGAGTGATTTGTGATACATCAACGAAAAGAAAAACTGTCCAAATTTTGTCTCTCACCTCAAAATGCTCTATGTGACTTCCCCTAGTTACACGAGCAACGTCGACAAGATAGTCGAATTCCTCCCATACTCGCTCCAGCATGTCCATCGTCACTGACTCTACGGCAGTAACAATGCGAGTTTGGAGTTCATCCAAAGATGTGGGCAACGATGGCACGTACACAGTATCCTTAATGTACCCCCAAAGGAAGAAGTCGCACGGTGTAAGATCCGGCGACCTAGGGGGCCAGCTACCGATTTACAGCTCGAAAACTGCAACACACAAAACGCCTTCTGCTGTGCGGACGCCATTTTCACACTGACTGTTTGTTGCTAGGCTAGGCCATGGCGTGACTTTGGAGCCCTCTCGCGGTGATCTTGTAAAACTCAGAGATTTCCTCTTTCATGTGGTGTATGCCCAGTTGATGCATGGTTGATAGGTACGGAAGTATTCTCAGTTGAAATCAGATGAATCATTTTGAATAGCCCTGTATATATATATATATATATATATATATATATATATATATATATATATATATTATATATCAGTATTATGACTGATCGCATCCATTTCCTACAACAAAGTCTAAAATTATATTAATTAATATCCTAATTTAAAAAATGCCGATAATTTTATAAAAAGAATTTAAAATTCAAGTTTATAATTTTTTTTGGAAAAACGAATGCGTGAATCAATGACACTATCGAACAGTTAATTAAAATTACTAAAATTAATTAATTAAGAAAATGATTAAGTGTTTAAAGTCACTTCACTGGTTCACACTTAAAAAGGAAAAAAATAAAAGTGAATTAAAATTACTAAAATTAATTAAAGAAAATGATAATTAAGAAAATGATTTAAAAGTAGTAGTTAATAATTAAAACCAATCACATAAACGAGGCGGAACGCTTTGGCGAGCTGACTGAGGAGAGTCAGCTGATGCCTCCTCTCGATTCTGAAGGTCAGTCGTAGTTGCAAAGATAAAGCACAAAACGTTTAAGGAAGACCTTTTACGGGAAGACGGTCGAACGGTTGATTGGAGAAAAATCAAACAATGATTCAAAAAGTTGATTGAAGATTACAAATCGAAGAGAAGTTCTTCAAGGGATTTTTTTGTAGTAAATTTATAGGGTTGATTGTAGAGGAAGTTACAGTGAAGAAATTTCCAAGTAGACGAAAGTTGATTGAAGGTCAAACGATGAATTGATTGAAACTGAGTTTGCAGATGGTGGGGTTCAAGTTGAAGATGCTTGAAGTGGTGAAAATCAACGAAGGTGGAGTGAATAAATAAATTCCATGAAGTGTTTCAAAAAATTTTCAAAGTAGGGACATCCATTGATGAACGACGGTTTTTGCGATGGGAGACTAAAATTTCTCGGTCTCGGTGGGACCTCCAAATGTCGCGCGTGTGTGCGGGCCACTTCCCGCTTGCGAGTTTTATGATGAACGCACTTTGAACAATCCAACGAAGGTGGTCCTTGTTGGTTAAGCTCGGCCTTAGCCGTAGAGCATCCGAGTAAAACAGTTTCTACCAAGGTTTTTTTCGAAGGAGTGAATGGAAACACTTCAGTTCTAAATTGGAGTCTTCGTTCACTCATATAATTTTTATTACACACAATATGTACAGAACGAGCCACTGATAGTCAGAAATTGAAAGGGAGAGAGGTTCGACCCCTTTTTACAACGGCTCAGGCAGGAATTTATCATAAAATGAGGAGGCTCGTCCTCCGCGAGTAAAGGCTAAGGCAGGAATTTAAAGGGAGGAGGGTTCAACCTCTTGTAACAATGGCTCAGGAGGGAATGATTTAATTTACAATATAAGAAATAAATAAGGCTAAATTTTGGGGGAGTGCAGTTGAAGATTAAGCTCCGACTTTAACTGGAGAGCTAAAGAATCCTTGGACGTTAAGCATAATTTAAGTATACAACGAAATTTAGAAAGATAAAAAAGTTAACGAAAAAATACAAATTTTTGTAAAGTATACATTTTTGGATGGCGACATAATGTCGGGGTGCCGACATGCACCGAGTACATTAAGTACATTAATTACATTATATTGAATTATTACAGTTAATTACAATTTTAGCAAATTGTTATTTGACATATCTAATAAGGTAGGTTGATTTTTCGCATTTTTTTAGATATCGACTTTGGACTAGCCGAGATAGTCAGGGCTTAATATGATAATAACTGACAAAACATTTCAGATCCCTAGCCTTAACCGTTTTTTGAGGAAACCGTTTCAAAAATCGTCTAAAAATCGTACCGAAAAATACCGCATTTTCGCAATTTTCGGCCGAAAAAAACATGCTATTTTCATAAAAAATCCTGAAAAAAGTTACAATTTTATTGAAAAAAAGTAAAAAAAACATGTACAGAGTCAAATAGACACATTTAGATCCCAAGATGATGATAATTTTCACTGTAAGAGCCCTTAGAAGCAAAGGAAGGCCTCATCTGGCGGCTTAGGGCTTTGGCCAGAATGTGTTTGTGCCTTGATTCGAGTCCATAAACAGTATGGAAGCTTCAGATGTCATTTTCACGGCCCTTTCAACACACTGAGAATGTGAAGGCAGATAAGGCAGCTCCAGCTTGGTGCCATTCAGCAATGCTTCTTGAAGCTCCTGGTCAGAAAAGTCTTCTGTGAGAGCAGGTTCACAGATGCCACTTTGAGAAAGGTTGATTAGTTCTGACCAGTGGGTAGCTTCAATGTTGATGGCTGTGATCTTCTTCAGCCTCTTCTTACTGGCTTCCCACTTCTGAAAGAATAATAATTAATTTATTTTTTATTCCAGTTTAAGATTTAATCCCTATTAGTCTCAGAATTGCTGATTTAATTTAACTTAAATTAAAAAAAAAAAAAAAACAACACCCGAGTTCTATAAATCCCCATTATCAGAGGGGAAGGGGGAATTGGGATAAGAAAATGTGAACAAAAATTCGATAATGGGGATTTATAGAACTCGGGCCTTTTTTTTTATTAAATAAATCCCCATCATCATATTTTTTTTCACATTTTTTAAAATTAATAAATGCTTACCTGATGGACATAATTTTCTTGAGAGCAGCTTCTCTCACTTCCAAGTCATCAGACTTCATCATGGAGTACAGCACATTCTCGGGCAGCAAGGCAAAAGCATTGTACTTCAGGTTCTTGAAAGCAATACCCCTGGATTTCTTCAGACTGCTGCTTGATCCTCTGGATCATGTTGAAGATGTACAGCTGCTGATTGTGGAACTTGCTGTCTCTTTTGATCTCAAACCAACTGACTGCATACACTTCCACAATGAACTTGATGGCCTGGTAAAGCTTATCCTGTAGTTCTGGAGGGTAAGCACCTCTGGTCCACAGACACATCAATCTAATTGCCAAAGTCAACCATCTTGCATGGTTTAATGGTCCAATTTTCCAGGCAGCAAATCTTGGGTTGACTTTGCCCCTGGAAATTCCAAGCACATACTCCAAAAGAAGCCTCTGGTCGCTACTGAGATCATTCAGTGTCTCCTCAGCAAATTCCATGTCATCAAGGGGGCAACTGAGTTTGGTGAATTCCACTTGTGGCAGATCTTGGTAGTCAATTTCACAGAGTTTTTCCAGCGGACCAGTGAAAGCAGTGGGACTTTTGGTACTGCCATCAAGATGCTTGAAAACAGCTCTGAAAGGAAGCTCATTCTGATGGAGTGAACACACTGAACAGCCAATGGTGTGCAATTTCCGCTCAATTTTATTTTCCAGAGCTGTTACAAGGCCTCCCTCCCAGCCAGTGTTTGTATTTGTGTTGTCAAGGAGGACAGCTTTCAGGGTATGAACACTGTTAAACTCCTCCAAGACACTAGCAACTTCTTCACCAAGAAGAACTCCAGTCGCACCTTTAATTGGGATGACTCTGTGAGTAAGATATGTTCCACTTTCAGTTCCCGGCTCCTTTGTGAAAGTCAAATGGTGCTCTTGTCCCTTTCCTTTCTTTAGCTTAGTCTCCCCATTTTCATTCTTAATTTCACTGTCCTATTTTGGCCCTCTGATCTCTCAAGTATTCCCTCTCTTCTACTGGAACCTGAAATATTAAAGTATATTAAATAGCGGATCTAAAATAAGAGATAAAATCCTGAAAAAAAAATTGATTATTAATTTCTATTAGCAGGGGGGGGAAAGGAAGATTACAGGAGGAAAATGCGGATATTTTTCAATTACAAGCATTGAATTTCCTTCCATTTAAAAGGCACCTAATCGCACTAAGTTAGGCCAGTTAAAAGTTAAAAAAATAATAGCATTACCTTCTTACTGGGAGGACAAGTGCAGATTATGTGCTGTGTTTGACAATTTTCTTTCTTGCACTTCACAGCATTGTCATTACAGGGACGAACAGGTAGCTTACAGGTGCAAGCAGAAATGTCAAAAAGTTTATCCAGCTTTTCCTCCAGATTCTGCTCCTGGACTGTAGAAAGAGATTTCCTGTTTACCCCTTTTGCTTTCTTGAAGCACACTTTATCCACCAATTTCACTACATAATATTCCTCATACAGGGGCAGCCGCGGGTTCACTGCCTGCCAGATCTCAATCACATCCTTTGCTATCATTTTAGCAATATCATAGTCTTTCAAGTCCGGGTGGCTGTTTTGGAGGAAATAACTGTACTGAATAACTTGGCGGAGGGTAGGAGGCTCTGTTTTATCCAAAGGGGAAGGCTGGCCACTGAATTTTTTGGCACTATCACTTCGAGTTAACACTGCAGACTTCCGTTTTTTACCCATTTTTATGAAATATCTGAAAATAAACACAATTAAATGAACGCATCATAAAATAACTTAATTTAATACACATTTTATCGGTAAATATCATTAAAAAATACAAAATACACTAATAAACATCTATAATGCATTTACAATAAGTTTCAAGCATCGTTTTGTTAAAAAAGCCGAATTTTAATTGATTATTTTCATGAAATAAGGTCCGATATTTTGTTTGTTTACATTGCGCGAATGCCGCGCGCGCGATTTTACGCGTAAAATTAGGCAATTTTACAACTTAAAAATAATTAAAAATCCTCAAAAAATACAATCATTTTCACAAATATGAGTTGGTGCAACGTTTTTTATACATTAATACCTTTCTATGTAGACTAGTCCAAGATCACGGTTCCAAAATCAACCTACCCTAATATCTAATAGTGAAGCAATCTAAATAGGTGATACAATTTATATAATGAAGGAGAGTTAACCGTTGGTTCTATAATTTAAAGGGGATTAACAACAACGTTACATACTTTTAGTTAACAATGATTACACCACATTTTGTTAAATATTATCAGAAAAATGGTTGGTTATCATAATTTGAAAGCCTAAATAGCAAGCGATGAGGAAAGCGGAGAAAATAGTGTACTTTTCACTGGAAGTACACGGACATTTATGATAACGTAATGCATAAGTAATATAGAATTTGAATGAGAGTTAGGTAGAAATATTAACTACAAATAATGAGAACGTGGGTAACTATGTGACGTAAGCAGATAACGAACCAGTGACCTGGCAGGGAAACAATACAGGGTGTCCGAGAATTATCTGTACAATTTTTGGCTGTTATTAAAAGTCAACCATGAAGTGTAGAAATTCCAGTGTTGTCCCATTTTACAGAGAATCTCATTAAGTTTTTTTCTGATACCAAGTTTTGACAAGTTTTTTAGAAATTCCAGTGTGTCCGAACATTATCTGTACAATTTCATCTTTTAATAAAATTCTTGATAACACACGTAAAATTCTTAAATAAGATTATTTAGAATCTGTATTTTCAAAAGTTTCTTTTATTAAAGTAACGTTGTTACAAACATTCGATATGTGCACCATTAGTGATTCGCAAAACATCCAATCGATACTCCAAATGTTGCCATGTACGCTGCAGCATATCCACATCAATTCGCTCAATAGCAGCTGTGATTCTTGCTTTTAAATCATCAATGTCTGTCACCCGCGTACATTTCTAAAAAACTTGTCAAAACGTGGTATCAGAAAAAACTTAATGAGATTCTCTGTAAAATGGGACAACACTGGAATTTCTACACTTCATGGTTGACTTTTAATAACAGCCAAAAATTGTACAGATAATTCTCGGACACCCTGTACAATATATTATAATAAAATAACATCATTTTGACGTTATAAATTGGTAGCAGGGGCAAGAAAGATGATTTCAAATTCAGATGCTCGCTTTTGGCGACGTCATCGGAATTCGAACATTCGTATCAGCATTAACGAATATCTTGCGAGAGGTGAAATAATTAAAAGAAAAAGTAAAAACAATACATGTGGACGTATTTACATGTACGTAATCATGATCATTAGGGGACATGTACGAATGCACAAAGTATTGTACACACATCATTGTCACACAATACGTTGTGTGCGTAATATAGACACGAGTAAACATGGACTGATAGGTTGATAGAGCATAAGTAGACAATAGGTAGGTCGATGAATGAATAACTATTAAAATTAATAAAAGATAGCGGTCAAGAAAGGACATGGACGCATAAATGAATATGGTATACTGCATAACACCAGACATGACACAACATATAAATAATGACTTATCGAGAGTGAAGTTTTTAATATTAAAGAATTTACCATACATTGAATACGAAAGATATCCACATACTAAACACGTGATTCAGTATTCAAGGTATGGAAAACATGGAGGGAATTAAGTTACTTTATGACGTCATAGTTTGTGAAATTATGCAGTACGTTAATTCATAATTAATACGCCATAGTTATTTAATTCGTACGTACCGTATAAGTATTTGGAGAAATTAGAGGAAACGAGTTAGAGAGATACAGTAAGGAAGGGTTTACAGCCATGGTACAAGAGTGAGTGAATATTAATTAAACATAAGATACACTTACACGAGCACACGGTAAATATTAGGGAATTGGGTACATTTGGGGAAGAATTAAGTAAATGAGTAAAGAAGTACAAACAAGGGTTCAAATCATGCCACATTCAATGTGCATGCATCATCTAATAAAATTTAGGGATGAGGGTTAGATGGAAGACAACAATAATTAATTATAGGAAAATGGAGATATGGGTAATATTCTGATGGAAATATTAAACGATCTAAACCGGCGATTGTCTTATTTGTACTTTGAGGGAATGAAATTAAGGGACATTCGCTTCTCTCAGCGAACTTCTAATGGCACAAACATGGATACGGCTCAACCATGGAAATGGTAGGTCGCATGGTTGTGACATATGTATACAAATATAAAATTTTCAAATCGTACCGGGTCTCTTAAATTTGACATAGCTTATGGCCTCAAAATGTCATAATCCGGCCCTGACAAAGTTCATTTTTTCGAGGTGACTGACAGAATCTAATTTTTTCATTGTACGTTCTGATGAGAAATAGCTTGATCTCATTATTATGTGTCGCAACGGTGTTTCAATGCTGCTGATCACCTCCCTAATTTCAGTGAGTGTAAAACTGTTTCTAGAAGTGGGTGAAACACATCTTTTGCTTACTAAAACAATATAAACTTAGGCAATTGGTAACCGTCCAGGGCTGCTTGCCTCTCAATAATTCACGTTGGTTCTTCATAAGGTACCCATTCATACAATTTTCATATATGTACAATCAGCAGCAAAAGAGCTATACTAATCATCAAGGTCCACAACACGGTCGAACACAGCATCTTGGAAATATCTTGCTGCCGCTAAGAATTTGTTGGCACGCTTTTCTTCACAAACTTTGAATTTTGTTTTTACGTTTACACCACGTACAGTTACTTGAACTTTCTGGTTCTTTTGTTGCACTCGGAGGATGGCGTGGACGTGACGCGGACCTTCGTGCAGAAGTAACATTCTGATGACTGGTTACGGCTTCAACCTGTTCATCTGTCACATGTCGACTGCTGTGGCATTTTCTTTGCGTATTGCAGCTAATTTTTTTTGCAATTATACCTCTTCTAATAATAACTGTCCCCATGATAATATATTATGTCATTTTTAGTCATAAGCTTTAGTTGCTTGGTAATCTCATCTTGCCCCACCTCGGCTGCATCTCGTAATCGTTTTTGGCCAGTATCGGTAGGTGACAATTTTGTTTTCTTTGTTTTTTAACATATTACACACTGCAATTTGTTGAAGATCTCCGAAGGATTCGACGACAGTAACACCCTTTGATGAAATGACAGGATGGCTGTTAGGCGCATCAGTCGTTGGGTCTTCGCACGCCGGGGGAGAAGGCGCGTCTGTCATTTTCAGTTCACATCAATATGAAAAATAAACAAAGAAGATATAACATAAACGGCTCGCTCATAACTATACACATTTCAATGTAAAATTAGCAGTGTACTGCAATATGGATAGTTATTGTCATCTCAAAGAATTAGAAATGTCAATTTATAAGATATAACACGAATATATGTATCTGAATTTTTGCGAGTTTCTCAATAGCAATTTTGAAAACAGCTAAACTACCGGTCCAGTGAAAAAGGTGAGGCCATATATGAGTTTCTGAACCCCATAAATATATATGTTGACATCACAATGACCTTTCTATGAACAATAGATCCGGAGATATGACGTATGCACCTCAAAATATCCGCCATCTTGGAAAATAGCGGCTGCCAAATTAAAGCCCCAGCGGTGAAATGTCTACCCACGCTTTTTTTGTTGTGAATTAGTCTGTGACTGAATCACACTACAACATGCATCACATGACGCGCATGCGCGTCATGTGATGCGCACGTAGCATAACCAGTTCGGGAACTTTTTGAACACACCTCTTATATAGCTCATAGTTGCGGTTACTTTTTCTAATAAGTTTTTTACTTCGCCTTCTCAATAGCCTTTAAGCATTTTCATCGGACAAATTAACGTTAAACTACTTTTAATTTCAGCATTCCACCATTTAGGTTTAACAGACTTCGCCAGTCTCTTTTTACGTAATGGGATATTACTCGATTCCAAACGTTTAAAATAATTATAAAAAGAAATCTATGTGCCATTAATACCATCGTTCTTCTCTAAGTTTATAAATCCTAGAAAGCACTTTTCCTCTCGACAGCCATCGAATTTCTGTATGCAATAGCAAACTCTCACAACGAGATCCCATTTCTTTCTTGGCAGATGATTTTAAAAACCCATGTTTTTAAAGGACGAGATTTCACGAAATTTACTATTTTTACTGTATTACATTATTGAGGACCCTTTTGAGTTCTGTCCTGAGAATTTTTGCTACTAGCGCCTCTCGGTGTATAAAGTAGTGTGTGATAATTGCGATAATGACCCTTATTTTTCAGTTCGTAACCAAAGCAAGCGTCGTAGGAAAGCTACGCGAGATCACAGTGAAAGGTTTGTATCTCCCGCCCATTTTAAGTTCAGCGGCGCTGGGGTCAGTCACGTGACAGCAACACACCACGCTGTCAAAATGGCTGCCTCACTAGATGTGCGTACAAAGCATAGAACAGTTATTGAATTTCTTACTGCGGAAGAGGTCCCTCCAGTGGATATTCATAGGCGTTTAAAGAATGTTTACGACGACTCTACCGTTGATGTGAGCACCGTTTGACGTTGAGTAAGGCGTTTCAAGAGCAGGGAAAAGATAAAAGACATCAAGAAGTTCAGAACGCAGCCCTCTGCGGGTAAAGTCATGGCATCTGTGTTTTGGAACAGAGAGGGGATCCTGCCTGTGGACTTTATGCCAGAGGGTGCCACGATTAACTCGGAGTAGTACATCGAAACATTAATGAAACTGAAACGCCTCATACGAAGAGCTCGTCCTAACCGAGGCATGAACGAGGTGCTTCTCCTTTATGACAACTCCCAGCCTACGCATAAGGGAGGCGATCGCGGCCTTGGGATAGACCATTTTCCCACTATAGTCCGGATCTTGCACCTTCAGATTACCAACTTTTCTGCCGGCTAAAGGATAGATTACATGGGCAACACTTTCAGGATGACAATGATGTGATGAAGAAGGTTCGTGACTGATTCCGATGTTGTGACAAGGAGTTTTACAACGCCTGTATACAGCGCCTGGTTCAACGGTGGCAAACTATATTTGTTACGTATGTATGCATATTCCCTGTAATTTTCATTGTAATTATATTTAGTGAGAAATAAAATAAGAGGCATTACTATCGTACTGCCCTGTATATATTGGGAAAGTTTTTTTAATCTTAAAACAAACCCGCTCAATCTTCTGGGGGGCATGCTCCCCAGGAAAATTTTGAAAATTAAGGCTCTCAGAAACGCGTTTTTAAGCACTTTGCCGGGTGTTTGTTCAAGTTTATTTGCTTTTACATCATCTAAGTTATGTACTGATTTGCAAGAAAATTATACAAGGAAAGACAAAATTCGTGATAAATCTTAAAGAAACACTGTTTACGAAAATTTCACAATATTCAAAACCTAAATTTCTTTTGAAAATCATACTTTATCATTCTACAGGGTGTCCCATAAGTCCGGCATCATAGGAAAAATAATAAAAAAAGGCAAAACAAAAGCTTTTATTTACAGAACGTGCTCAATATGTCCACCATTGCTTTCAATACACAAATTCAGACGTGATACCCAGTCAGCAAGCACACGGTAAATGATGTCAGGAGTAATGGTGTTACATGCCCCAATAATGCGCTGCCGCAAATGTTCAACACTCCTAATTTTCTCTGCGTATACCAGCGCTTTCAAGTGGCCCCAGAGATAAAAATCTAGTGGCGTGAGATCCGGGCTTCTAGCTGGCCATTCCACAGGCCCTCGACGTCCTATCCAATGACCAGGGAATTGTTGGTACAGGTACAGTTATGGTTTGTAGAAATAGAAAAATATGAATTTCTCCTATGATGCCGGACTTATGGGACACCCTGTAGATTTGTTCATTAATATAAGTGAAGTTATTATATTTCTTGACAAAGTTTTGTGTTGACTGAGATATCAGTTAATCTCCCGACTCTCAAAGACTGGATCGACAAGCGCCATTCGTCGGGGTTGCTGTTCAGCGAACCGTTGAACTATAGCTTCGTAATCCACGGGCTTGTCGTAATGAATGCTCATCAACGCTAAGCCTGACAATCTCTCCGTGGACATAGTAGTCCTAAGGTACCCCTTCACAAGTTTCAAAGTACTGTTGGCACGTTCATTGTCAGCAGAAGTGACGGGTATGGTGCAAGCAATTCGCAACAAGCAGCTGATGTTTGGGAATATATCGACATCGCAAGTCTGGAAAGAAAAAGTGATAAAGTGATAAAGGAATTATCTGACGCAACAGGGCACCAACGTCAATATCATGTACCGATGCATGGCAAGCAAGGTTACCTGCAATAAAAACAAAATGCGGAGCTATTATAATTATATTAAGAAAATGAAATAAGATTTAGCTTACTTTAGTTTTTAGTCTTAACCGTAAAATATATCAAAACAAGAAAAATGGTTTTCTGTGAGTCAACTTGTCGTACAACACGTGTTACTACCGGTATCACTGGTGCTACTGCAAATCCTCTTTGCAGTCGGGGTAGATTGTCCTCCTTCATTACTGTCAAAACGAGAGACAATGAATTTAATATGAGCAATCGATCAGTAACTGTAAGTAGTTTTTAAAGTCATTGTTTTAGTTTA
This sequence comes from Bathynomus jamesi, assembly GCA_023014485.1. NCBI lineage: Eukaryota > Metazoa > Arthropoda > Malacostraca > Isopoda > Cirolanidae > Bathynomus > Bathynomus jamesi. Next base: position 138,303 of record JAJOZX010007372.1, on the reverse strand, counting down.
CAATACAGTTACTAACCTTGCCACTGACGTGGGATGGACCAAACTTGGAACAAAAAATCGGTCAATTTTTGGTTGCTGTTTAACTCTTCTTGACATTGTAAACCGAAATTTCTATTGACTAAATACTTTGAATGAATATTGCTTTTTAGACTTTTGAGTATTAAAGTAAGGCACAGACAGGGTCGACTAACGATCTGAAACAAAAGGGTATATTACATGCTTTTAGTGTTGTTTCTAAAATAACTTGTCTGTTCAGTCAGTTAGCTTTGGGAGCGGGGCTTCCTGGTTTAGAGTGGTTCTGGTTTAGGGGGGGTTCGATCGAACCCCCGAACCCCCCCTGGATCCGCCACAGCCATCTGTACAAACAGATACAGTATACAGTTTTCCCACAATAGTCCATTTTTTAGAGTAGACGAAATCACGTTGTCCAGGGTGGGCAAAAAATCTGGGCATCCCTTCAAAATAAGATAGTGTCTACACGAAAAAAAGAATTTATTGCATGTTGACATTTTTAACATTTAATTTAATCTTTAATTTAACAAAATTACTAAAATGCGAAAAATTAGATATGTAATTATGAGATGTAAATATTTTGAGGGGGTGCCCAGAATTTTTCCCCATCCTATACACGTCTAGGTCAGGTGTTGATGAAACCATCTCAGGCGAATACACATCTAACACCTATGACCAGAACGAGTCGCTACCTGGGTGACCGCAGGAAAGGAGGCAGGCGCTAATGGCAGGCAAAGACTCGCTCTAGCCGTGGAAAAGGTGGGAAGGTAAAGACAAGTCTGTGGTTGCTA
>JAJOZX010007372.1:0-135000 GCA_023014485.1 Bathynomus jamesi | reverse complement strand
CTCAGCGGCAGAACCGGATAAATGGAATGCCACACTAATCAAAAACTGCAAGAACGCGATCACTAGATCACTAGACGACCACTAGACATGGGAGAAATACCGGGCATCCTGAAGAACGCGAACATAGTCCCAATATATAAAGGAGGAGATCGATCCGAGGCCAAAAACTATAGGCCAGTGTCGCTTACATCTCATCTCACTTAAATATTTGAAAGAATAGTTAGACAGAAAATCTATGACTTTTTGGAAACTCAGAAAAAATTCAATGATAACCAACATGGGTTTCGGTCAGGCAGATCATGTCTTTCCACATATACACAGTCTTTCCACATATACACAGACTTTCCTTGTGAACAGACGTGTTTTATCGAGTGTCCAGTGTTACCAAGTGAATAAGTGGTTTTCGTTCGTGTGTCTTTGCACCAAACACTTTTTTTTTTTATTCTTAACTAAATTACTTCGTGTTACTAATCATTCATTAACGAATATATTTTATTTATTGAATTTATTCATTACTATATTACTTGACTAAACCAAGGCTAGTGCCTTGTTTGTTCCCGAATCTGTTACTACACGAGGTTTCTTAAGGTTCATTTTCCCTTCACACTCTACCTGACCTCCTGAAGGGTCATGCACCGTGGGATAAAAGGAATTAAGTCTGTCGAACAGCGGTCAGATAAGTTTCATTTAATACTTTTTCTTTAACAGATCTTTCGTCGGTAGCTTAATTATATATTCATTTAGCATAAAATTGTGTTACAAGAACCTGTTTCTGCGTTTCAAGAACATTTTTGCGGGTTTTCGCAGGTGACGGCACAATAAGCACGCGGTAGACCTACGTTGTAATTTATTAATTTCCAAACGCTCGTTTTCTGTTTTTTTTTGTTTAACTAATTAAAAGCATGGCACCCCCGTCAAGTACTTGCAGTCGCTGTGAAGGGAAATTTGCCGCTTACGCGTTTACAATGGCAAATAATAATGAACAGTTAGTTTGCAGGTGATGCTCAAGCATGGAAGTCCTGAGGAACGAGTTAGAACGTGAGAGGGAGGCCAGGGTGAGGCTTGAAGAAAGCGTGATGCTCCTGACGGCAAAAGTACCTTGAGACTCCAGTTACGACCCCTCCTGCCTCAGTTTCTACTAATAATATAAATAGTATTAATAGCCCTCTCTCTTCCCCTAGTTCCCAACCCTTCGTTCGAGTGCGTAATGGAGCCCCATTGAGAAAACCTAAGACTTGTCTACCAGTAATAACAAGCAATAAGTTTTCTGTTTTAGGTTTCGAAGATGCTGATGAACCGGAAATACGACTCGTTGGCGATTCCATTGTTCGAGGTCAGCTCGAGGAATTCTGTGGGAGAAACCTCGTCGTAGGCGCCGTTACTGCTACCCTGGTGCAAGGGTGGAGGATATAACTAATAGTGTTGACCATTTTACAGACGGTACCGCCGAGGACACAACGTATGTTATTCATGTCGGTACTAATAACGTTTTAAATTCTAGATCGGAAGAACTGCTGGCTAGGTACAGGGGCTTACAAGAGCGACTAAAGGAGAAAACTAATAAGATTGTCTTAACAGGTATACTTCCTCGAATTATCCAACGAAACGATTTCTACAGCAAGGCGACCTATATTAACAATAACCAAAAGTCTCTCTGCCAACAGGAAGGAGTGCATTTTGCGAATTTTTGGAACAGTTTCTACGGCAGGAGGGACTTCTTCCTCGAAGATGGACTTCATCTTAATGACGTTGGAGCTGCGCGTTTAGGAAGACTATTTCATAATACTGTCTCTTCTTTTCAGGCTGCCGTAACTCGAACGGTCCCAGCGTAAATTACACTGGTATGCATCAATTTTGCTGTCAAGGGTTTTGTAAGTGATTCTTACAGAGCTTTTCCTGCTGATTTCGAATCTCCAATCCGTTTTTCTCAATCAGCTCAGGTTATCCGGCTATGGCCTCATAAGTAAAATAGAATTTTTCGTGATTTTGTCAAAGCGGAATTGGAACAGTAACATCTATCATCACTTGTTTCACTTGTATAATATCTTTTTTTACTTTTCAGGCATATAGATAAAATATTTCATAATGAATAGAGCGTGTAAAAATGATCCCAATAGATTCTGCTACATATGTGGGACGGTTACCATGCCAAATAACCAGTCCCAAATCACTAAATTTGTGAAGACAATGTATAGAGCATACTTTGGAATTAAGCTAGGGGACCAGGACAAAAATTCCGCCCCTCATATGTGCTGCAAGACGTGCATTGAAAATTTGAGAAGATGGAGCAAAGGCAGAGCGAAATCTTTGCCTTTTGGAATTCCCATGATTTGGAGAGAAGGAAAGGATCACGTGACAGATTGCTATTTCTGCATGACAAACCTCCAAGGTGGGCTTATAAATTTATTTTTCTTAAATATTTTGAAATCCTCGTATGAAACTTGACATAATATTCACCATAATGTAATATTCACCATATATAGCATAATATTCACCATATATAGCATAATATTCACCATAATGGTAATCATACATTTACATATACATATTGTTATAGAAAATACATTTACACATACATATTGTTATACAAGCTACATTTACATATACAATGATTGTATATTTTCTTTCTTTTTCATTCATATTGTCCCCGAAGGGACACTATGAATGAAAAAGAAAGAAAATATACAGACTCCATCGACCTATTTCATATCTTACAGACCGCAGCCTTCCCTCACGAGCCGCCACTGTCTGAATGCTGCTTCTATTTCATATGCAAGTTTTATATCCATGTTTCTGTGTTTCTATTTTCAGGAGTTAACAAGAAGAATAAACACATTGTTGTATACCCTGACATTCCTTCTGCTATGAGACCTGTACCCCATGGTCCTGGAATTCCAATACCCGACCCACCTCAAACCCTGGACTTCGATGATTCTGATGATGAATCAATGACCAATGCCAATGACCAGTCCCAGTCGTATATACACCTCAAAATACCGCTTCAAATGAGCCGAGGCCTCTCAACCAGGCCAAACTTAATGATCTTACCAGGGATTTAGGACTTTCCAAATTAGCTGCCGAGATCTTGTGCTCACGACTTCGAGAGGACAACTTGCTGGCTCCGGGAACAACATTCTCCTGGTATAGGAAACGAGAGGAAGAATTCCGCAAGTTTTTTGCAGTGCACGAAAATACCTCTTCCTTAGTGTACTGCTGCAATGTTGAGGGGCTAATCGAATCCTTGGGCCTGCCATATAACGCATCAGAATGGAGGCTATTTATAGACTCGTCTGAACGAAGTTTGAAAGCAGTACTTCTCAACATTGGGAATAGGGTTGCATCAGTCCCTGTAGCACATTCCGTACAACTTACTGAGAGCTACGATAACATGAAAATTTTACTGGATGCTCTCGTATACGACCAACATAACTGGAGGATCTGTGGAGATTTGAAGGTAATACTAATATCATAAGTAAACTATTGCTATTGACTATGTTGTTTTTCCAAAGGTTATTTGAGAGCGTATAAGAACACTTAACTTCCCCACAGAAGTGATACAGTCCAATGCATAGATTTTTTTTATCTGATAGAACAAATTCTCAAAATTCTTTAAATATTTTCATTTTTTTTCAGATTGTGCATTTGTATTGGGAATGGGGGGATACACGAAATACCCATGTTTCCTCTGCAAATGGGATAGCCGAGCGGATGAGAAGCACTATGCACAGCGTGAATGGGCATCCAGAGAGAATTTTGAACCTGGGTCGCATAATGTCGTTTAGTGCCCCTTGTACCACCAACAAAAATTTTGCTCCCACCACTTCATATTAAGCTGGGCTTGATGAAAAATTTCATCAAATCAATGAATAAGGATGGTTCAGCATTCCGATATCTCGAGAGTAAATTTCCTCATATATCTGATGCTAAACTAAATGCTGGGGTTTTTGATGGTCCTCAAATTCGAACTTTGATCAAGGATACTCAGTTCGAAAACGCAATGACTCCAACTGAGAAGAATGCCTGGCAAGCATTCAAATCAGTTGTCACTGATTTTCTTGGCAAGCGTAGAAGTCCAGAATACGAGTCCATTGTCGAAAACTTGATGGAAGCTTTTAAAGCTCATGGGTCGCGCATGTCCATAAAAATGCACTTTTTGTGGTCCCACTTGGACTATTTTCCTGAAAATTGCGGGGATTATAGTGAGGAACAGGGTGAACGATTTCACCAAGATATCAAAATAATGGAAGAGAGGTACCAGGGAAACTGGGATATCAATATCCTGGCGGACTATTGCTGGTGTTTGAAGCGAGACGTGCCCGAAGAAAAACACAGACGGAAAGCCAAAAAAACTTCATTCCTTCCTCAATAAACTTTTTTCCATATTCATTGTATGAATAAAAGTGTTTATTCACACAATGTTTTCATTTTTCACGAGTGTTCTTATAATATTACTCGTATCCGAAGTGTTTAAGCTAAAAAAATCAATAAATTTGGGGATAAAATTGGACTTATAATAAATGGCCAATAGAGAAAAAACCTGACCTGATTGAGGAAAACCAATGTCATTTTCGAATTCAGCATGGTCGAATTATATAATATGAGTTGAAAAAACCCTCACAGCAGACAAAAAAATTTCATATGCATACCAGTGTTATCAAAGATAATATTGCAAACGTTATAGAAGTAAAGCACACAATTCCAGACCCGAAAGATTAGACTATAACAGAACTTAAATTGAACGATTTCAAACTTGTTGTTGCGGTTATATATAGGCCTCCTAATCAAACAGCTGATACGGACGAAGCGTTATATCGTGAACTAAAGAGAATAATCGGTAGTGAGCAGGCTTTAGTTATGGGTGACTTTAATTGCGCCAACGTGAATTACGATACAATGCAGGGAGATGCGGAAGGTAATCGTTTAGTTAATTTTCTCGAGGATAGCTTTCTTATTCAAAAGGTTGGGGAACCTACGAGGTTGGACAGTATTTTAGATTTAGTAATAACTACGGATGATAGGCTAATTACTGATCTTCATGTAATAGAACCGTTAAGCAATAGCGATCACAATATGGTGGAGTTTGTCCTCTCAGTAAGTCACTCGAAACAAACTAACTCGACTAAAATTCCTAACTTCCAGCACGCAGACTTTAGTAAATTTCGAAATAAATTGTCACACGTCAATTGGGATGAAATCTCCATAGCTCGTGACGGTAAAGAAAACCCCAAGCGATTCTTTCAATACGTCAATAATAGAAATCCAGTAAAAAGTGTCTGGGGCCTTTGAAAAATGTAAACGGAGATCTAGTTTCTGAAAACAAGGAAATGGCTACTTTGTTAAACGAATTTTTTACGTCAGTTTTTACTGTAGAAGATGTAACGAATATCCATACGGTCATAGACATAATACCTTTTGATAATATTTTGGATAATATAGTGGTTAGTGAAGGGGAGGTAATGTGCTATATTGATAAAATGAAAACGCATAAATCACCGGGGCCGGATTCCATATATCCCATACAACTAAAAGAATTAAAAGATAGCATTGTTGTGCCGCTAACAAAGATTTTTAATGCGTCTATTTCTGAGGGGTGTGTACCAGATAATTTCAAGTTAGCAAACGTAACACCTATCTTTAAGAAAGGCGATAAAGGTGCGGCGGGAAATTATAGGCCTATCAGTTTAACGTCTGTTGTAGGTAAGCTACTGGAATCAATAATTAGGGATCGTATAGTCGAACACTTAGAATTGCATAAATTAGTTAGAAATACGCATTTGTTTTAGGCGAAACAAATCTTGCTCAACTAATCTTTTAGAATTTTTCCAAAGCGTGGTTGACATTTACGATAGACATCGGGCGGTTGATGTAGTGGAATCAGGGGTGTAGTAATAAATTGGGTAGAAGAGTGGTTGCGAGGTAGGAAACAGGGTGGTCGTTGATGAAGCGGAGTCGTGTTGGGCTAATGTAGCGAGTGGCGTTCCTCAGGGTTCTGTATTGGGCCCCTTGCTTTTTCTTATATATATATTACGATTTAGATGTCGGCCAAGTCAGTACAGTTTCAAAGTTTGCGGATGAAACGAAGCTGGGTGGTAGGGCGATTAATGACGAAGATAGAGGTAAAATCCAGGAAGATCTGAATAAAATCGTTGATTGGTCAGTCACATGGCAAATGAGATTTAACGTTGATAAGTGCAAAATTTTGCATATAGGTTCGCGTAACGGTAATTTTGCGTATAGTATGTCAGGGAAAGATTTAACAAGCGTAGAGCAAAAGATTTAGGAGTTATTGTCACTGGTGATTTAAAAGTAGCGAAACAAAGTACAGCAGCGGTCAATAAGGCGAACAAAGTGTTAGGCTTTATAGCTCGGAATTTTGAGTACAAATCGCGCGATATTATAGTTCCTCTTTATAAATCATTAGTTAGACCCCATTTGGAGTACGCGGTCCAATTTTGGAATCGGCATATGCGCAAAGATATAGACAAAATCGAAAGAGTTCAAAGACGAGCAATTAAGATGATTCCGTCGCTTAGGTCAAAGTCGTACGAGGATAGGCTAAAGGAGTTAAAATTGACTACACTCGAGACTAGGAGGCTAAGGGGTGATCTAATCCAGGTGTTCAAAATTATGAATGGGTTCGATAACTAGATAGAGATAGCTTTTTCGAAATATCTCAATATAATAGAACTAGAAATAACGGGTGTAAGTTGACAAGTAGAAGGTTCGAGACAGCAGTTGCGAAAAACTTTTTTACGCATAGAATAGTAAATAGCTGGAATAGTTTGCCGGTAGAAGTAATTAGTAGCACGTCTATAAACATGTTTAAAAATCGATTAGACGCATATGTTGCTACATTGGGTATAGTTTAAGGTAGTAAAATTAAGGCTTTGTGGTGATAGATCCCACAGCTCAATACAAGTGTTGTGGGATATAGGGAGGCAGCATCTTGGGTTAGGGGATACTCTCTGTCCTTACACCCCATTTAAAGAGATTCCTCTGCCGAGCGGTGCCCCCCATAGTACTGTGAGGTATTGAAAAAAATCATGATCTTCATTTGCCCCACAAACACCTTGAAATGGGAGACCCAAAATGGGTGCACACACATTTCTACATTATTGTACAGTCTTTACAGCCACACCTACACTTTTCCTCCTAAGTATATATATTGTAATGTATATGGTTGTAAATTTTGACTTGGTTCGCAATCGATATGGACAGTGACTTATTTTTGGTTGGCAAGGTACTAGTATTGATGGATACCGTAATGAAATTGACTGGATTCTTTGGATTTGATATATTTGCATGTCGGTTATAAATAGATATAGAGTGTAACATATTTGTGGATAGTAGTCTATTATGACTTGATCCTCTGGATCCAGAGATTCTATCTTTAGTTTTAATTCGATAATTAATTAGTTTTAAATTAATAATTATTTAGTTTTGTGAAAATTGGTCGTTGCGAATGAACAGGCAGTTTTTACATAAATTTCTTATGTTCTTGTGGTTCGGAACCCACGTAAAATTGTAGGTCCCCTCCGCCACCACGGAGGACATACACAATATACAATTACGGACACAGTTAGGTAGACCAGCCATGAGTGGATCCTAGGGGCTTTGTTGGTCTGGAACATTATAACATTATATTATAACAACAACATTATTAATGCACTGGAAAGTAATGAAAACTATTATGTAATATACACAGACTTTGCCAAAGCGTTCGACAAGTGTGACCATGGAATCAAAATACATAAACTGAAGTATATGGGAATAACAGGAAAAGTAGGGAAATGGATATATAATTTCCTTAGTGAGCGGCGGCAAGTCGTTACAGTACAAGGAGTATCTTCATCAGAATCAGAGGTCCTCAGTTCAGTACCACAAGGAACAGTATTAGCTCCACTACTCTTCATAATCATGCTAACTGACATAGATGAGGGCGTTACCAGAGACAGCACAGTAACATCCTTTGCTGATGACCAAAGATCAGTGGAAAAATAAGAAACCCAGAAGACATAAGATCTCTACAAACCGACATAAACAGAATCTACAAGTGGACGGAAGACAACAATATGAAGTTTAACACCGAGAAATTTCAGCTGTTACGGTACGGAAAAAGAGAAGACCTAAAATCCATGGAATATTATACCCCAAATGGACAGGAAATTGAGAAATTCTAGAGCAAAATACTTATTTAGGGGTTGTAATGACTGTAATGACTGTAAACAGAGCAAAGAAAATAACTGGGCAGATATTGAGAACCTTTAAACGAAGGGATAGGAATGTAATGATTCCTCTACTGAAAACACTGATCATACCAAAATTGGAATACTGCTCGGTCCTAACATCCCCATATAAAAAAGAAGACATTAGACAGCTAGAAGGGATTCAGAGAAGCTTCACAGCCAAGATCAAGGGGTGCAAAGAACTAAATTACTGGGAAAGGTTACGCGCACTAAACCTATATTCACTGGAAAGGAGACGAAAGAGATATACCATTATTTACACTTGGAAAATAATGGAGAAACTAGTCCCTAATCTTACTCTGAACCCTGTAACTCCCCAAACAACGGTGGAAAGTAGAAAAGAAAGACTGTGTCGTGTTCCCAAATTAAAGGCTAGACAGGGAACATCCTTAACCCTGAAAGAAAATAGTTTTGTTGTGAGAGGACCAAAACTGTTTAATCATTTGCCTAAAGACCTAAGGAACACGAATGGTGTTGCAGTGGACATCTTCAAAAGAAGATTAGACGCCTGGCTCAGAACAATCCCCGATGAGCCGGGCGTACCTGGCTATGTGAGGTGGAGAGTACAAGAAACCAACTCACTCCTACACCAGGCCAACTCAGAGGAGGGGCGACAAGCTTGACCTTAGTGAAATGAAAAATCATCGCGCGGAACCTTTGAAAGGTTGAAAAGTATATATATATAGTATCGCCTAATTTAATCCTTTAAATTTCAAAATATGGCTTATTAAAATACTAATTTATTAATAGATTGATGTGCTGTAAACATCAGAAGCCTAAACTTCGCGGTAATTATGTAACGAAAAATTTAGCTGTAATGCATAGTGATTTCATATTTTTTATGATATAATAATAAGAACGCAATTCCAGATCTCTTCAGCGCAAAAATAACAAGCAGTATTGATTATCATGACTGCTCTTCAAACTACAGGGTGATTCAAAAGTCAGGTTACATAGGGAAATATTGTATTATGTAATGATACAGGGGAATAGTCACATCACATGGTCGATATGGCCACCGTTAACGGCATTGCACTTGTGCAGCCAGCTAGGAATATCACATCAATGCGCTCCTCCTTCGATAACATCTCATATCTCATTTACCTGCAAAGAAACAGAAAAGCCCTATGCAACCTGACTTTTGAATCACCCTGTATAGTTCGCGAGCAAAGAGATTCCAGCTCTGAATCATCATCATCATCATCATCATTTTGTATGGCAAGCTCTATACAAGTGTTAGTTCTTAATGGTAAATGTTCGAGTAAAGAACACTTGTGTGCAGCAAAGTTTCGTGAAGTTCAAATATTTACGTGTATACACTCCATCTTACTGTTATTTGAAGCAAGTTTGTCATATGTGCGAGTTACTTGGCGAGTGTATATTTATTTCGGAAATCAATATCTATCCGTTTAGGTTTAAGTATTTATAACTCCGGACTCTGACTTTTAAACCGTACTCGACTTTTACAGTATAAAGCAAAATTGATGCATTTTCATTCTGTTGAAACAACGTTTGTATGTTCTTATTACATAACTTAAATGTGATTACTTCAGTAAAACCAGCTATAAATTTAACAGTAATTAGCTGAGTATCATATAGTTAAAAAGTGTTATAAATAAAAGTGCGTAAAATAAAGAACTCTCATATGTGTTGTACGTAATGTAATACTGGTGAACCTTCACTCATTCTATTGACGGGATACTTAGACTCATTAACCTAACCTAATCTAGCGTAACTCAAAAGGACTCAAACCAACCTAGCTTAATCCAGAAAATTTGTCGATAATGTGTTCAGTTCATGAAAATCTTTTTACTCGGTATTAGCCGCAAACAAACCTACAAATATTTTAGTTGACAAGCAACAAATAGTGTACAGTAAAGTGTATACTGTATAGAGAAGAGGTCCACGTGAAATTAAATACTGTGCTATAAATACATACAGTATATACAGGGTGTCCCAAAAAAAACTATGTACTCTTTATAGCATCATATATTTTATAATTTAAAAAACAACAACAACAATATATTGTTATAGTAATTGCCACTGAAAGTTAAATTAGTAATCTAAGTGATCAAAATGTTATAGCGAGTTGTTTGCATATAAAATTTAATTAACTACGCCAAGTGCTCAAAATGTTCTCCGGCGGCATGAATGCACTTTTGAATGCATCGACTAACTGATTCGCAGACATGGACTAATGTGGATGCTGTGATGGTCCCGCACTTTTCCCTAATTGCATCCTTAAGGTGTTCGAGTGTTGCAGGTCTTGTACCATAAACTGCATCCTTCAGGTAGCCCAACAATTAAAAATCAAGTGGAGTCAAGTCCGTTGAACGTGGAGGATACTCAACGCTTCCTCTTCGTCCTATCCAACGGTTAGGTAACGTTTCATCGAGGTACCTTTTGACATCACAATGATAATGAGGGGGGGGGGGTCCATCTTGTTGAAAGTAAAAGTCGTCGTTTCCAAACAACTTCCGAACTGCAGGTATAATTTCTGTCCGCAGCATGTCGAGATATGCGGCACCGGTAACTGTCCCATTAAAGAAAAATGGTCCAACCAAACCCCTGGATGATAAACCGCACCATGCTGTTAATCCTGGTAAATTAACATGTTTATCCACATAAACGTGTGGATTATCAAGTGACCAGTACCTGCAGTTGTGTCGATTTACTGTGCCATTCAGTTTCAAGGTAGCTTCATCAGGCCACACGATTTTGTTGTATTGAAAGTGCATTCATGCCGCCGGAGAACATTTTGAGCACTTGGCGTAGTTAATTAAATTTTATATGCAAACAACTCGCTATAGCATTTTGATCACTTAGATTACTAATTTACCTTCCATTGGCAATTGCTATAACAATATATTGTTTAGTTTTTTTTTAAATTATAAAATATATGATGCTATAAAGAGTATATAGTTTTTTTGGGGACACCCTATACATACTCTTGTTTTGAATTTATTAATTATGAAAAGAAAGTAACTTGATGGATTCGTTCTTGTCTTCGATAATAAATTATTATACTTATTAAATAATTAAGAGTAGGATTCGACGTGACGCCCATCAGTATCCCTGCACAGCTCAAATCGTTCCGCAGCATTTCTAAACACATTCTGGAGCATTTGCGGGGTTATGTTATCTGCAGCAGTTCGTATACGTGTACGTAAGTTTTCAAGACTCGTAATCTTCGTCTGATAGACGTGCGATTTGATAAAGCCCCATGCAAAGAAATCTAAAGGGGTTAAATCTGGTGATCTCGCTGGCCAAGGTCTGTTGCTTCCGCGTCCGATCCAGCGATTTGGAAAACGTCCATTTAGATAATCCTGAACAATTTTGGCATAGTGACAAGGAGCACCATCATGTTGATAGACGACGGGAATAGGATTGTTAGTACCGTCGTCTATCAACATGATGGTGCTCCTTGTCACTATGCCAAAATTGTTCAGGATTATCTAAATGGACGTTTTCCAAATCGCTGGATCGGACGCGGAAGCAACAGACCTTGGCAAGCGAGATCACAAGATTTAACCCCTTTAGATTTCTTTGCATGGGGCTTTATCGAGTCGCACGTCTATCAGACGAAGATTACGAGTCTTGAAAACTTACGTACATGTATACGAACTGCTGCAGATAACATAACCCCGCAAATGCTCCAGAATGTGTTTAGAAATGCTGCGGAACGATTTGAGCTGTGCAGGGATACTGATGGGCGTCACGTCGAATCCTACTCTTAATTATTTAATAAATGTTACCACTTTATCATTTTATGATTGAATTCCATATAATTTCCAAGTGCTTCACAAAAATAGATCCTGACTTTATGTACACCCTGTAGATGAGCCAAATAAGAAATTTAGTTATCTATTAATTTAATTACAGATCTTTTCATTATAATGAACTGTAAATATTTGAAATAAAAATACATTTTTCTAGTGTAGTTTCATCCGCTAATTTAAAAAATAACATTCATTTTTTCGGAGAACGGAAAAAAGTATAATAAAAGCGTAGCGTACCTCTTTTTATGTACCTAGGCAAGTTAGGCGTAAGCTTTGTTGTGCTTTTTAAGAGGTAAGTTACCTAGATGAGAAAGTAAACTAATCTTAACTATACCTAACCTAACCAACCTAACCTAACCAACCTAACCTAACCTAACGCAACCCAACCTTTGACTCGTATCTTTGCGAATTCGTTTGGCGTTGCAGGAACAAAAAATGAAGATTTGTTTAAAAAAATGGTGCACCATACTTCTAACTTTTCAGTTGAAAGAGCCTTGTCTAGCCTTGTCTAGCCTTGTCTAGCCTTGTCTAGCCTTTTCTCCTAAAAAAGAATAGTACTTTAAAGGCAAAGTTTTATAATTTTCCTTCGTTTCTCCAAAAAAAAAAATGTTATTTGTGAAATCAGCGGATAAAACTACACTAGAAAAAATTATTTTTATTTACAATTTTTAGTTCATAAAACTGAAAAGACCCACTTTGGTTTCACTTACGTCGGTGATTTTCACCTTCGTTTCGCGAATGACAATGAGAAAAGAGTGAAGAGCCTAGTACAGGGGTTCTCAAACTTTTTGTCACTTCGTACCCTCTGATTCATCAGACAATCAGCTAGTACCCCCCCATTAGTAAGAATTCATGTAAACTACAGAAATATCAATAATAAATGCTTTATTAAATGAACAAACAACAAACTACATGTATAGATAAAATTAGGGTAGCTATAATTCTTGAATTTTAATGTGAGGGATGTGCCTCATGTGTGGAAACTAGTTTCTCAATTTTAGGTGGAGTGCTTGACAAGGAAACTCGAAGATCATGTTCCACGTTTAGTCGAGAGCGATACTTAGTTTTTATATTTAACAGAGCTGAAAATCCTTGTTCACACAGATAAGTACTGGGAAACATTAACAATGACTTCACCACCACATTAGCTACAGCAGGATAAGACTCGTTCAGTTTGGACCAGAACTTAGTCAGCGGAAGAGTTGCAAATGCATATCGGAATGTAGAGTCATTCACCAACTCAATAAATTGATACTGCAAGTCTTCTACGAGCAAGTGCACATCAACGATGAATGGATTTCTTATCAATTTTAAATCCAATTCGTTCAATTCTGGAAAATATGACTGGAACTCCAGAGCAGAGAGGAAATATGCGCCAACCACAGGGCTGAGTCATATAAATTTTATCATTTTCCTCATTATTCTCAAGCGCATCGCTAAGATGCTCAAATATACAAAGGTTTTTGTCTTTCACTTTTTTTCCCACAGTTTCAGTTTCATATTGAATGCTGCAAGTTTGTCCGTGAAATCAGTCACGGTGATGTGCTGACCTTGAAGCGATTTGTTCAACGTGTTTAGACGTAAGAATATGTCATTTAAGTAGGCTGACTTCATGAGCCACTGGTTATCTGACATTTTTTTGGCAAAATTTAAAGACTGTTTTGAAGAATTCAGTCAGCTTGTTTTTTAATGACTCAACTCTTGCTACCACATTTCTCCGTGACAGCCAGCGTATCTCGGTGTGAAATAGCATGACTTCTTCATCTGCACCAAACTCCTTGCAAAGCAGATGGAAGAGGCGAGTATGGAGGGCATTAGACTTGATAGCATTCACCATATGAACGACATCATCAAGAACTAATCTTAGTTCTGGTGGGAGTGTTTTGGATGCCAGAGCATATCGGTGAATCATGCAATGAAGGTGCTTTGAATCGGGGCTCGCCTCCTTCACTTTTGCTAGAAATCACGAATGCTTGCCAAGCATCGCATGCTCCATCCGTTGTGCAAGCATGCACATTGTCCCAAGTCAGTCCCTCGGTTTTTGAAAAATTTAGAGACCTCTAAGAAAATGTCTTCTCCTCTAGTAGTAGATTCGAGAGTATGACAAAACAGGAATTCCTCTTTGAAATCTCCAACATTTATATATCGCGCGAAGAAGAGTAGTTGGGCACAGCTGGCCACGTCTGTCGATTCATCGAGCTAAATTGAAAACTTACTTCAGGGTGCTTCACGTATTTTAGCAACTACTTGGTGCTTGATGTTCTCCGACATCTCTAAGATTCTCCATTGGACAGTATCGTTTGAAAGAGGCAATAATGCTACCTTATTCTCGGCAGTCTCCGATCATGCAACGAACTATATCTTTGCAGCAAGGGATAATCAATTCTTCGGCAATGCTGAAAGGTTTTTTCCTTTGCTATTCTTAACGATACCATGTATGAGGCGCGTAATGCTGCCTCGTTTTCTTGGCTAATACTTCCGGATCGATCAAAACGTGCTCGCTTCAGTCCAGCTTCTTTTCGTTTGAAGAAGGGAACGTCCTTATTAACAAGTTCCGTATGGCAGCCACTTAAGTGTCTCTTGAGGAAACTTAGCTTTAGTGAATCTAATGAGAACACCTTGTTGCATATAATACACTGAGGCAGCTCGATCCCATTTTTTATAATAGATGTGAACCCATACTGTATGTAGTTTTCGTTATACCGACGTTTGTTAGTTGAGATGCCATCACAATGGCTGTAATTGTAATAAAATGAAAATTACATTATTACTATATGCACCACTATTATATATAATATATATATATATATATATATATATATATATATATATATATATATATATATATACACAGGGCGTCCCAAAAAAATGTATACACACTTTAAATAATTATAAAGGCAGTGTTTATTAAAATACATTTCATTTTCAAAATGTAATAGAATCTACAGACATTATTTAATTGTTTTGTCAACGCCTGTTTTCAAACTGACTGATAACGCGAAGCAATGGAATCGCAAACATCACGAAACATTTCGTTTGGTATTTGTGTGCATTCTCGTTCAATGGCTGCTCTCAATTCAGCGACTGTTGCAGGTTTTATAGCGTAGACTTTGTCTTTTAAGTATCCCCATAAAAAAAAGTCTAGTGGTGTGAGGTCTGGTGAACGCGGAGGGTATTCTACGAAACCCCTTCGTCCAATCCACATCCACATCGTGCCAAGTACCACTCGCAATACTCCACTCTTCGGTCCGGATCATCTTCATTAATAGCATGGACTAATCTTGGAATGTAACTTTTCCATTGACAGCGCTTCAAAATGCGTTGGACAGACGATTCTGAAATTCCTACCTCACGACTCGCTTGCCGCACAGATTTTCTTGGACTTTGGTGATACGTTTCCAGTACTCTTTCTTGCTTTGTGGGGCTTGTCGATGTCCGTGGTCTTCCGGAACGCTTCTTGTGAACATTCTGAACAGTTCCATCGGCTTCAAACTTATCTCTAATTCGAGTGATGGTAAGTCGCGTTGGTGGATCTGTTTGAAACTCCCTCCTAAACTGTCTTTGCACTTCAACTGCGTTTTCACACTTCCAGTAGCATTTTAGAATGAATTTCCTTTGTTCAAAGCTTAGTCTGACTGCCATTATTAATTCTAATGGGTTTAACTTGGAAAGAAAGAAACATCAATTGAGCTATCAGCTGTTAAAGTGTGTATACATGTTTTTGGGACGCCCTGTATATATAATATATATATATATATATATATATATATTCACTAAACAAAGTTTCGTACCTGAAAGGTTTTATGGACCAAACAAGGGCGGACATCGCATGCCTCACAGAAACACATCTTAAAGACTGCTAAGGAAACTGCGATAACTGCGAACATTGCATCGATAAGAAAAAAATTGCATGTCGATGGATTCAACTTACTAAGAGCGGATATAACAGCGAGACGTAAAGGTAGCTGTGCTATTTATATACATAAGAGGCATATGACAGAAACGGTAATAAGTAAATCCAACAGTTTCGTGAAAACCCTTGCAGTGAAAATAGAGAAACTAAACATGGTACTGATAGTCATCTATAGACCTCCAAACTCTCCAAATGAAAAGTTTTCGGATGCCATTGATTATAGCAGAACCCTAATAAAGTCCGTAAACTCTCCATTCCCTAATATAATACTCTGCGGCGATTTTAATTTCCCATTTATAAAATACAAAAAGGTGGGTAGAAATATATTTATACAGCAAGATAAGGGGGGCACAAGAGAGGACCAGGAGCAAGAAAAAATGCTGATGGCTCTCACAAACGAGTTTATGCTGACACAGGAGATAACAGAAAATACCAGGAAAAATAACGTGATTGCCGATATAAAAATAACTCCAACTATTATCTCAGACCACAATATAATCGAGTTATCAACAAATATGGCAATAACTTTAAAAGATACTACACATATGGAAGGAAGAAGCAAATTTGGGGCTTTTAACTTAAGTTCCAAGGCTATAAATTGGGAAAAAATCAGATCACACATGGCACAAATAGAGTGGAGAACAGTTTTCGAGAATAAAACAACTGAGGAAATGCTAACAACCTTGAAAGAAAAGACGCTGAGAATTTTGGAAGAATATGCTCCTAAAGCACAACCAAAAGGAAAGAGGAACTGGCTAGAGAGGCAAAAGAGAAGAATATTCCGCAAAAGAAAGAGAGTAGCGACGAAGTTAGCTAGTTGCAGAGAAAACAATGCCAGGAAAATAATACAAGAAAAACTGGAGAGAATCGACTGGGAAATACAAACTCTGATAAAGGGCCATACAGAGAGGGAAGAGGAAAAGGCGGTAGAAGCAATAAAGGAAAATAAAAAATACTTCTACAGCTATGTGAAAAGGAAAACAAAATCGCGGGCTACTATCGGGCCCTTAAAAAAAGGAAATAATGAACTAACAGACGATCTGAAAGAAATATCTGAAACATTGAGAGCCCAGTATGAATCGGTTTTCAGTACCCCCAAAAGTGATAAAGCGATACCTGACATAGATGCATTCTTCAAAGAGAAATTGCAAGGAGAATGTATAACCGACTTTGATTTTGCCCCAGAAGATGTAGCGAGAGCTATGGGACAAATGAAATCACATTCAGCTGCAGGTCCGGACAAATGGAACGCACTATTAATTAAAAACTGTAAAAATGAAATAGCTACACCCTTATACTGGATATGAAGAAAATCCCTAGACACTGGGGAAATACCGAGCATTCTGAAAAGAGCAAACGTTGTCCCGATATATAAAGGCGGGAACAGATCTCAAGCAAAGAATTATAGACCAGTGTCCTTGACGTCCCACCTCACCAAAATATTTGAAAGAATAGTCAGAGAGAAAATCTGACTTCTTGGAGACATTAGAAAGATTCAACGAAAATCAGCACGGATTCCGATCCAGAAGATCATACCTATCACAACTTATAGAGCACTATAACAATGTCCTACATGCACTTGAAGGCAATGAAAACTATGTCATATACGAGGTGCGATCCAAAGTTCCCAGACTGGCAGCGTGGAGCGCTAACAGGCCATAGTACGGACTTGGGCCGCTAGATAGCGCTAAACAGTGTGCCGAGTGACACGGTGGTACACGCACGCGTTTTTTTTTTCACGAGCGTTTTTGTGCGTTAGTGTTAGTGGTTTTATGCGATTTTTGCGAGAAGAAACATGGCAGACTTGAAGGAGCAGCGCTTGTGCATAAAGTTTTGCTTCAAACTCGGCAAAACCGCGTCGGAGACCCACGAAATGCTTAAACAAGTATTTGGTGATGACACCATTGGCAGAAGCCAGACTTTCGAGTGGTTCTCGCGGTTCAAACGTGGGCAAACGTTGGTTGAGGATTCCGAACGTTCTGGTCGGTTTTCAACTAGCAGAATTGACGAAAATGTTGAAAAAGTGCATCAGGCCATCCACGAGGACCGTCGGCGAACGATTAATGACATCTGCAACATCGTTAGCCTATCGTTTGGTTCATGCCAACGCATTCTCACGGAGGAACTCAACATGAGGCGGATCGCTGCCAAATTCGCTCTGTCTGTGCAGCAGTTTTTGGCCAAACACAACATGGCAGTGGTCCACCAACCCCCATACTCCCCAGACCTAGCCCCCTGTGACTTCTTTCTGTTCCCCAAGATGAAGATCCGGCTGAAGGGGCGACGATTTGACGACATCGAGGAGACTCGGGCGGAATCACACGAGGTGCTGAACAACATCCCCAAAATGGAGTTCCAGAGGTGTTTCCAGCAGTGGGAAAATCGCTGGGCCCGCTGTATCAACTCTCAAGGGGACCACTTCGAAGGGAACATCAGTAATTAGAACCTAAGGTAAGCCTACATTTTTTTGTCGGTACAGTCCGGGAACTTTTGGATCGCACCTCGAATATTGATTTTGCTAAAGCTTTCGACAAATGCGATCATGGTATAATAGCACATAAAATAAACATATGGGAATAACAGGTAAAGTGGGAAAATGGATCTACAACTTCCTCAGAAAACGACTACAGGTGGTCAAAATTGAAGGTGTATCATCATCAGAATCAGAAGTACGCAGCTCACGACCACAAGGTACAGTGTTGGCCCCACTCCTGTTCATTATCATACTAGTTTACAGTGGAGTAAACAGCAACCGTATAGTAACATCATTTGCGGACGATACAAAGATCAGCAGAAAAATCAGCGATGCAAATTAAGTGGAGGCCTTGCAGAGGGACACGAACAAAATATAAAAGTGGTCAGAAGACAACAATATGACATTTAACACCGAGAAATTTCAGCTCTTGAGATATGGTAGAAATGAGAAACTTAAACAGACTGCATATTATGCTCCAGATAGACAAGAAATTCAAAGAAGCACGAAAGCAGTCGACCTGCGGGTAATAATGACCGATAATGCCAAATTCGAGACACAAAATCAGATAGCAATAAACAAAGCAAAAAGAGTCGCGGAGCAGGTACAAAGAACGTTCAAAAGGAGGGACAAAACAGTGATGATTCCCCTGCTGAGAACACTGATCATACCAAAACTTGAATACTGCTCAGTTTTGACGTCCCCATATAAAAAGGAAGAAATTAATAAACTACTGTAGAAGAAGTGCAGAGACATTTCACAGCCAAGATTGATGGCTGGAAAGAACTCATCTACTGGGAAACACTACGTAAACTAAATCTGTACTCCCTTGAAAGAAGAAGAGAGAGTTATACCATAATCTACATACGGAAAATGATTGAAAAACTGGTACCAAACCTCAAACTGAACCCAATTACCATCCAAACAACGCTGGAAAATAGGAAAGGCAAAATGTATAGTGTTCCCAAATTAAAGGACCGACAAGGGACCTCCTCAACTCTGAAGGAAAATAGCTTGGTTGTCAGGGGACCAAAAATTTTCAACCAGCTTCCAAAGGACCTCAGAAACATTACAGGGGTCACAGTTGAAGTCTTCAAGAGAAGACTAGATGCCTGGCTCAGGACGGTACCAGATGAGCCGGGTGTACCTGGCTATGTACGGTGGAGAGAGCAAGAGAGCAACTCACTCCTCCACCAAGCCAGGACTAGAGGCGGGGCCACCAGCTTGACCTCCGTGTAAAGAAAGACCGACGCACGGAACCCAAATTCTAGAAGTTTCTGGCAATGAGTGGGATAAACGTTTACAAATTTTTTTAGAATATTCACTTGAATTATGTCAATATAAATATATATAGCGTAAATCTTGTCCATTTCTTCCCGTACCCCCAGGAAACCTTAATACTTACCCCTTGGGGCACGTGTATCCGAGTTTGAGAACCCCTGGCCTAGTACTTGACTATATATGATCGATATCTCCAGAGAAGAAAGAGACATAAGCTGAATTCATGACGAAAATTGTTGGTTTAGCTGACATTTTGGAAGGTTCGGAGAGTACAAAGCAATATGCAGACCTTCTCTAGGATTTAGAATATTAATTTGACGAAAACACTAATTTTGATCACAGTACGTTCAGGGTGGTCACAAAGTCCCTTCGCATGAACGGAGAGCACATACAGATATGGTGTAATTTCACTGCAAAGGGACTTTGTGGCCACTCTGTAGTGTAAAATTATTTCCTTGTCAAGATCAGGGGTGTACTGCCAATTTCTTAACAACCGGTTCTGATACAGATAAGGGTGTAAATCGGCGAGCGTGAATGGCGCGAGTCATTAAGCTAGGGGGTCTGGGGTGAGCGGTAGCTCACCCAGCGGGGTCCAGGGCGGAGCCCCGGAAGCCAACGCATTTTAGCTTTTCCAAACAGCATTTTGTAATATTTTGGCAGAAATTATTTAACATATACTTTATACTCACTAATGACATAATTACCTAAAAATAAACTAATTTTTCATCAAAAAATAAATAAAATATTGAAACGACCACTGCTTGTGATACTACCTAATATTTTTCTATAAAATCCTAAAAAAACTGAAAAAAAATTTAGATATAAATTTACCTTCTTAATCATGCTGTCTCATTCAAGAAGTTTCCATATAGCCAGTTCGTTCTGCGATGGATGAGTATCAGTTTTCTCACGAACTCTAGTATCATCAGCTTGACGATGACTTCTTAGCCAAGTCTTGACATTTGGCACAGCATCCCAGTCTGCTACAGGCTTTCCTAGTATTTTTATTGTCATCAGACTGGAAATATGATTAACAGAAAGTTTGCTTCTTTCCGCTTTCGCAATATCGTTCATAACACTAAAGCCTCGTTCTGCTTCCGCGCTGCTAATAGCAATTGTGCTCATTATTTTCTTAGCTTCAGAAATGGTAGGTGGAAGAGGAATATTCTTTGATTTCACATTTGAATCAACAAAATCCCGAAAGTCATTGATGTCAATTTCAAATTTTACGAGTTCATTCAAATGCCTGATTTTTTTTTCACCTTCCACCCATGGTGATAAGATTTCATCATATTTCCAAGATATTGGTTCCAGTAAATCAAAAAGTGCTAGGAGGTCCTCACAGTGAAACCGACTTTGAGTAACTTGCTTCAAATTGAAATGACTTGTAGATAAAGGCCTGGCTGTCCTTTTGTCAACTACACTCTGAATCAGCTGCTTTCTAGGCAGTCCTGCAGTATTTGAACTGATACTTTGGCTGTCTTGAAACTGAATGTGTTCAAACGCTTCAGACTGGATTAACTGCTCAACTTCTGTTTCATGGCACCCAAAATTTTCTTGAAGAGCTGATAGTGCTCTTATTGTACGTCTTACAAGTTTATCTGCTTTCTGAAATGTTTTAGAACGTGCTTGGAAAGCATTAGATAACAAGGCAATTTCCTCCAGAATATCAATGATCAAAGCTAAGTTATGCAAAAACTTTGGGTTACTCATTTTTTTTGCCATTCCAACCAGGTTTGAATTTCTATAAAAATGGGAATATAAAGCTGGATACGCTCTCCAGACTGCTTTAGCTGCTCTCACACTACAGGCTGCCCAGTGAGGACCCAGGACACGCCCCATTTTGATAATTTCTATCCCTAAATCTTTTGCAATTTCATTTAGCTCTGCTTGGTTTTTGTTTGACTGATGATAGATGGAATAAATTTTGTCCAAGAATATTTTGTAATGATTCACTTGATTTATATCAGTAGTATAGCCGAAAAAGGGGAGAGTGCAAGAATGTTGCAAGTTATGTAATGTTGCAAAGGGGGGTGGGGTGTTGCAAGGGGGGGTTGCAAAAAAAAATTAAAAGAAAAAAAATACTCCAAAGGGCCCTTTGTTGCCAACCGGGGTTGCAAGGGGCATGCAACTTGAAGGCGGAGTTCTCCCCCAAGCTATTCCCCCCAAAGGGCCAGAAAGGAGGAGGTGTGTTCACCTGGCAGGAGCCAAGTGCATATTAAGACTTCAGCCGAGTAGGCGTTGTTTTATAGGCTCCTAATCAGCCAGTTGGCTTAGAAGGCGTAAATGGCTTGAGTTGCCAGATAGCGCCATGTATTCGCTATATATTTAATTCTAATCGAAGACTGAGTTGCCAGATACCATTGTATACATTATTATAGACTCCTAATCAGCCAGTTGGCTTAGAAGGCGTAAATGGCTTGAGTTGCCAGATAGCGCCATGTATTCGCTATATATTTAATTCTAATCGAAGACTGAGTTGCCAGATACCATTGTATACATTATTATAGACTCCTAATCAGCCAGTTGGCTTAGAAGGCGTAAATGGCTTGAGTTGCCAGATACCACTTTTTAGCGATACCATTGCATACATTATTATATTTCTTAAAAGTTGGTTTAGAATACCGATAGTAGGTTTAGAAGGCGTAACATGATATAATTAAGTAAAACAACATTGCATCATTCTGTTTATTATAAATATATAGAAAATAAATATACATTTCAATAATAATTGAGGAATATGCATATAATCATAACAGTACAGGAAATATATACACACAATTATGGAGATATATACAGGGTGTCCCAGAATTAACTATCTATTTTAATGAAATCGGACAAATTTTTTAAAAACACTTTTATTTATGTTTATCATGTTTAATATGTGTTAAAAATTTATAAATTTCTAAATTTTTTTCATAATTTTATTTTCATAATTTTTTCATTATCTGGTCCAATGAAAGACCGTCTGAAGTCATAGAATGGCAAAGAGACTCTCCAAAAGTTAACGTGTGGCTTGGAATGACCAAATCCAAAATTTATGGTGCTCCATCTTGTTGAAACACATTATCAAGAATGCCATCATCAAGAAGCTGTGGTTCGAGAAACTGCTGAAGCATATCAAGGTAGACAGTACCTGTTACAGTTGCTCCCGCAAAGAAGAATGGGCCATAAATTTTGGATTTGGTCATTCCAAGCCACACGTTAACTTTTGGAGAGTCTCTTTGCCATTCTATGACTTCAGACGGTCTTTCATTGGACCAGATAATGAAAAAATTATGAAAATAAAATTATGAAAAAAATTTAGAAATTTATACATTTTTAACATATTAAACATGATAAACATAAATAAAAGTGTGTTTTTAAAAAATTTGTCCGATTTCATTGAAATAGATAGTTAATTCTGGGACACCCTGTATAAAATAAAATATACATTTCAAATAGAAATAAATATACATTTCAATAATAATAGAAAATATGCATATAATCATAACAGTACAGGGGAAATATCACGCAAAATATATAAATACAATTCAATAATAATAGAAATATGCATATAATCATTACAGTACAGGAGAAATATCAAGCAAAATATATAAATACATTACATTTCACTTTTTTTTCAAAATACTAAACTCGGTCTTAATCGAGTTTACAATTACATCATTATTGCTCTGCATTACCCAGTATATGCGGCTTAATAATATTTCACCGCTTAAAGTATAGGGAAACCTGTATTCGATATGAAGGGCTTTCATATCGTTCAGTACTATTTTTGTTCCCACTTTACAACCGGTTGGTAAGTCATCTTTAAATACGTCTAGAATACAATCAAAAGCACGCACAAAGAGTTCATCGTTAGCTACATTATTAAACACAAGTTATAAAACACGCTTTTCCAATCGAGGGTTTATTTCTACCGACCCGAGCTTTCAATCGTGAACACGTCTTCACTCAACATAGCGGCAATTGAAATAATCTTCTAAATCGTTACGACAACTGCGCGTTATATAAATAAATAGTTCTTCAGGGTGAACGGTGTAGGTGAGCTCAGCCTTGTACCGATCAATTGCTTTGTACCAAAGTTCATGGTATTTCAAAGAGTCTAAACTTTTTAAATAAACGTCCAGCACTAGACCATTCTCACCAGCCCTACACTCGGTAAACCCATCGAGCAGAGCGGTGTATGCGTATTCAAGTACTGTATCAAAATAAAGCATGTCGTAACACGTGCGTCTATATAGGTTTCAGCTTGCGGAATCCGACGATTTCGAACATTCTGTCGAGGATGAAACGGTTTCCCGTAGGAACAAGAGCGTTATTATCAGAAGCATTCTTCCACATCAGCCGTATATCAATGCACGGCCGATCGTTATTTATACACAACGTACATACAACGGCGTATGAGGGTGCGTCACTAATCTGCTCTCTTCTTGTACCTACGTTAGCAGGTATTTATAACGATCTTCACTCCACTTCTCAACTATCACGAGATTCAATTCATCTCCTCGACACTTAAATAAACCCGTTTGTTTGTTTGTCTACATTCCGTTTCCAGTACATAGCTAATGGTACGGAATTACGCCTGAACACGCGAAACGATTTCGTCACGGACACATCGTACGAGGCGTTGAGAATGCTGCTCAAAGGAAGTTCCATCGTATTCGAGGAGCGCACGTCCACTCGGTTCAAGCTCTGAGATAACTATGAGCCGTGTGAGGCACGCAGGTAGGCAGGGACGGTTCGACGGGCGGCTGAGATGATACGTGAATGGGCTTGTTCGTATGATCCGCGAGTCGTACCGAATTGTTGTACATATTTGTTTTTCCGGTACAAGAATTAATTTCATCACTACCAGCCTACGCACCAGACATTTTACCTCAGGATAGAACTAGGAACATTTTATGTTTTACTAAACATCTTCACACTCCGGCGCACTATTTGAGAGGAACATATGCTCATATTTTTCCTTTCTGCCCATCAAACGATACTCGTCTCTAAAGTCTGTTAAAAACTCACGCAGGGCACTAGCCACAACCTCACTACGAACCTCATCATGATATACGTTAATATAGTGATAAAAATACTTAAGATTGTCCATGATCACGAGATTCACATTTTCAGTCGTAGGGTATGAGTAATCGACATGGTGTAGCATGACGTAATACCGCTTGTCACACCACCCATCCGCAAGACTCATTATCCATACCTGCTGCTTCTCTTCTGCACGCGTTGTTTCTTTTACTTCACGGTGTATGTGAGACTTTATAAAGTTTAGCTCTGCAGTATACTTCAGCACATCGTCTGTGCAACGAAAGCCTTCAACGGTCTCACCAGAACATCCGTAGAGTATTTGTACATCTTGGAACTTCGCACAATCCAATGTGTTTTAAAAGAGGTATAGGAGGGAGGAATAGGAAGTTTTTCGGTATCCACCCATCCTGACACTTTGCTGAATACCATTTCATAAACGTTGTACAAGCAATGTTAAAGGTAGCCATTTGAATACACGTCTGATCTGATACACGTCTGATCTCTCGGGCTTACTGCAGTCGAATGACCACGCAGGGACTCCCAGATAGTAGCATGACTCACGGTCTTACAGTGGGCGGAGCTTAGAACTTTCACCTGCGCACACACACACACACACACAACATAAAGGAGAAGTGAAACGCTAATTGAAACATGATTTATTTAATAAACGAGATATTCAAGTTATATATATTTACAAATACGATTTAATAAACGAGATATTCAAGTTATATATATATTTACAAATACGTGTAATAAATCAATAGATACTTTACAAATACGATTTAATAAACGAGATATTCAAGTTATATATATATATTTACAAATACGTGTAATCAATAGATACGATTATATACAAGACAAATACGTGTGAGTTAACAATAGAAGCATCATACGTTATGGTATCCAAAGGGTACGGTATCATAGGTACCAGGTAACTGGTAACGTTTCCTATAGGTGTTACGGCACACCTTCGTACCCCTAAGTTCCTTCACGTCCCCCAGCTTCTGCGCCAGAAAATTGTGGGTGCCTACAATTAGTTGGGGAGGTTGTTCGCCCTCATCATCGTCCAAACATACTAGATCCTTCAACGATTCAAAGTTAACAACCCGCCGATTCGCATGGTTGAGCGTAATACCCTTTGCCTTCACGATATATTTCATTTCCTCCCCCACCCTGACCCGTACCCCATAAGTCTTAGGTCCTGTTGAGACAAAAGAGTCGGCGTAAGCGTTGTCCCCATACTCGTCCTTGATCTCATCAGTGAGCTCGCCGAGGAACTCCCCAATAGCGGGCATGTATTCACCCTCCCTCTCTGTGAATATCACGCTATCTGTATCGGCATACAATACTCTCCGCCCAAGAGAATGCAATAGACCCCAAAGTTTTATACGGGCGTAGGCTGTTGTGAAGCTGGCCACAGGTATGTTTGTAACCCTTGAGGTATCTGTGGCAAATTCAGTGTTGTTGTACTTTATTATGTAAGTATTACCTACATTCACGATCTCCATGACCTCTTTATCGGGAGCATTGGCATAATCCCAGACATCACTATAACTTTGGACCAAATGAATGCTCCCTCTGCCGGTATTCTGCGCAAATTTTCCCCATAGACTGTTTAGACACAACTTTGCACTAAAGCGCTTGCCAGGATTCTTTACAATTTGGACCCGATCAAGTTGTATACCTTCGCGGTCGCGGTAACGTTGAATATAGGCAGACTTTTCATCTTCGGTATCAACTCCTCGCGGATACCCTGATGCCTCAACCTTATCCTTCAAAAAGGCGTTTATATATGGTGTGAAAAGGTTGGGTAGCTTCTGAAACCTTCACACCTCATGTATCTTCAGTATTCTATAACCATGGCGTACGGCTAGGGCCAGCTCAGGACTTGTATATACGCCTCTGATCTTACGCTGGTGGGGTATATGGTTACATTCGCCGTTATCCTCTTCCGCGCACTTCACGCACAGGGGAAACATGAGCTTGTCGTCGATAACGACAGGTAAGATCGGCATCCATAAATTGCGTGGGGGGAGTACGTCTACGAAAGAGAGCCCAAAGTGACGATCATTCAAATTTTTTGAAAATTCATTGATGGAGGGTAGGCTAGGTCCCACCAGTTTCTCAGGAGCGCCCACGGGGTACGGGTTGCTCTTCATCACGCATGGGTATAAAGAACAGAAATCGTAGTAATGGAGCTTCACGCCCTCCGTAGGTAGAAAGTATAGTCTGAAAGGATTTGTACGTCCTCCGAACAAGCTATCACCACATTTGAGAGGATCCAGCACCATTGAACGCTTGATCGTGTTTATTTCCTCACGGTACACCGTGTCTGTCTCCATCCGTGCATCATATTCATGCTCCCACAAGAATTTGTGAGTGAACTGTGATCCTATAAGTTGATCGCGGGTGCGGGTCGATGCAAGACAGTCGGCAGGAGACCTACCGTGGATATCTCCGGCGATTCCGCACTCAGGACGGGGGCATCCATGCCACCAGCAACCGTTAAAGGAGTACACAGTCTTCACGCCAGTGACACGGTTTTCACTTAACCCATCAACCCAAAAAACACGTCCATTAATCTTAATGGGTACTTCACCCGTGTTGCGGGCGTGCTTTATGTATACACCTGTCTGTTGCTGTAGGTGTATGAGCCAGTAAATAGCCTTGTGTCCGTAACTGCGGGGGTTGTTTCGGTGAATAATGGCTAAGGTGTCTTTAGGCATGAAGTTGTTCTTGAACACCGTAAAACATAATGATGCGATGGTGGTTGCGATTTGCAGTGGATCGCATTTGAAACGGGCTATGTACATCCTTCTAAAGGCCTGGAAACATACTCTAAGAACGCGCACATCATTCACGCAATAACGCTCACATTCATCAGCTATATTATAAGGGTTACTTTCATTAAAACTGTCGTACGTACAGTAGTATCGATCAAAGTCTTCACGTTCATCCATACAGTCAAAATAATGTTTGGGGGGTAGTGGGCCTACGTAGTTTAAAGTCTCGCTGGTGAGGAAAGTGTAAGGGAAGTATCCTTTGGAAACTTCAGCTGCTACTCCCATCACCTTGGGTAGCTTTGCTAATTTACAAGGTGTGAATAATAAAGTATCTTTAAATTGTACATTGCCTCTTATCTGCATCTGTATTAATTTGTTGCCTCTTTTCAATGGATCACCTGTAAATATCTCAGAGGATTCGTGTTCAAGCAACTCCTTATAAAGGAACTGCGTGTCAAACTTTGCCCCGTTATGGGCGAGAATATACACAGTCATTTTTTTGAACTTGTCGGCTAACTTGACAATATAGGACACAAATAGTTTTACAGGACTATCGCGGACATTCGTTTTAAAAACGTTTGTCCGTTTACCACATTTGGGGCACTCGTCACATTCGATACCCATACACTCATCACAGATGGTCTGGCTCACAAGTAAATGTGGAATTACCTCTCTGGTTTCAGCGTTCGTATATGTTTCTATATCGTAGTATACAGTTATACAAGGGTTATTTTTAGGCTTAGCATCTTTCATATAACATACATGCTTTACTCCATCCGCCTTATATTCCTCCTGGCATGTAGGACAGTGAATTACGTCACACTTGTGCTTAAATTTTCCCCAATTATCCATTGTGTGAAACATACCACATTCACAGATTCGCATTTTCCTGCACGTGCCAATTGATTTATGGAAATCAAAACAGCTATTATTGAAAAATGTGCGTCTACACACATCACAGTCTCTCTTCTCAGCTTCAACTACACGGCTTTCACATTTGGTGCTTTTACACTGCTCACATACCATGTGACATTCTTTACAATGTCTCACTATATCATCCGCAAACTCGAGGCACCCCTTACACAAATCATGATGTCTCCCATATTTTCGACTTTTGTCATAACTCGCGTAAAGCCACCTTATATTACGGATGGGGAGATACGTTGTCCCTGACAATCCTAAAATAAGTAGGGGTCTTGTACGATCTCTCACACAGTTTTTAAAAACATACACAGTCCTACGACGATCATCCAACCCAAATACAACTATGCGGACATTCATTTCCTGTTCTACCCTTCTCAGTTCTTCAGGACCCATATTACAGTCAAATTCAAGTTCACAGTCTACAGCTAGTTTACAGGCACGCTCCACGACCGTAGGCAGCCAAATTTTTTGAGTCCGTGTATTTTGTACAGTAAACATACGTGCTAAGAGTACTGCTATAAAGTCGCAACCACGATCGACGTTTATATGCTTTCGGTAAATAGTCGGAGAATTGAAGTTAAGAGTATACGGTATGACACTATGGCCCGCAACACGGAATACACGGTCAATATTTACCGTGAAGTTGTCCATATTGAAGGCTATACTACTTTGGGCGGCTTGCATTATACGTCCTAATATATATTCTACATCTTCAGCCGCCAAACGTCTGAATGGCACTATCACCCAATAATCGTCTACATCACCGTCATCTGACCCGAATCCAAAGGACAGACTCGTCCTGACTTCACGCTCGTCGCGATTCTGAAGAGCAAACTCTACAATACGCTGTACAACCCGGCGTATTCCGCGCTCAATTCCATTGCTATACATGACTCTAGGGTCGACCCTGACTCTATACCGATTTCTAGTCAAGGCTGGGGTGGGGGCTGCGGATCGCACCAATTCGATCGTTATATCATCCTCAGCAGAACGGGGGGCGGCAGATGAATTAGGGGATATATTAGCGGGAGGTGCTGCTGGGGGGCTTGTTGCGTAAGAGGTTGAGGGTTGGGGAACTATTACCGCTGCAACAGGCGCGTATTTCGGGCGCTTTATACCTGACGTGGGGTTCTCACACCTCCGCTTTGGACGTGCTACCGGTATCGCTGGTGAGGGTTCGTTGGCAGGGGAGGAGATCACAACTACACTGTCGTCGAGGTCATCCGTAATGTCAATGATGGGGTGCTCTACCTCATCGTCATTCACGGTTCTGTGGGAGAAGAAAGCAAAATATAAGGAACAGCACTCAAAATTTGTAATATTTTGTAAATGACCCACTTAGGAGTGTGACGTGTTAGAAATGGACTCTGTAGAAAAATTCAGATTCACGAGCCCATCCACATGTATTATATCTGGACCTACAGGATGTGGTAAAACTGTGTTTATGCTTAAAATCATTAAAGAAAAGGGGGAGATGTTCTCGAAATTTGTGCATAAAGTTATGTGGTGCTATTCGACGTATCAATCAGTGTTCAACGAGTAGCAAGATGATATTTTGTTCCACAAAGGCATATATGACGTTAATTCGTTAAAGGGAAATGAACATACAATCATTGTAATTGACGATCTCATGTTGGAGATGGATAAAACGTTTGCCGAGACATTTACAGTATTCTCCCACCATTTTAACATAAGCGTGTTCTTCATCAATCAGAATCTATTTTTCAAAAATAGATACATGCGCGATGTGTCGTTAAATACGCAATATCTAGTCTTATTCGCGCAACGTAGAGATGTATCACAAATTGGGGTATTAGCCAATCAAATGTTCCCGAATCAGCGTAAGGAATTTTTGGAAGTTTATAAAGAAGCTACAAGCACGCGTTACGGATATTTGCTTTGCGACCTTCATCCGCGAAACACGTTTAGAGTGCTGCTGCGAACGAATATATTTCCAAACGAGCCTGAAACGGTGTATATTCCAGAATGACAGAGACTAAAGAAATACCGTGAATTAATAAAATTCTATCATCGACTGCCCCGGGCAATGCAGCAGATGTTTATTAAAAATATCGACGCCGACTTTTTAAAATGCATTTGTGAAATCTGTCTTAACGTTATAAATTGCAATGTATCAATGAAAACCCATCAGAAGGCTCGCCCACGCCGCTATAAGAACATAATACGTGCACTCGCTCGTAAAAGTCAAACTGTAGCGAAGAAAAAACGAATTATTGTACAAACAGGAGGGTCATTTCTCCCCATCTTATTTTCAGTTTTGGGTCCTTTACTGACTAGATTAATATAATGAAGAAAGTGGTAGTGATTCCCCACGAGGTGTACGGTTCACTGCAAAGAAATCCAGACACGGATCTAGATCCCCGTAAAAGCAGACTTAAAAGAATGGAAAGCGAATTGCTAGCTCTATTAAACAGTGAAAAAACACCTGATGAGAAAAGAATCTTATACCAAGAAGCTCTGCAGAAATTTCTTCACGAGTACGAAAATTATAAGAGCCCTACAGAGATTCCTGTGGTTATTAGGCACAGCACGGGGGACGATGGACATGGCGACATAGGATCTGAGCCCGACGATACAGCTGACCAACCAAAAAGATTAGCCACACAACATATCGAACATGTATTAAAAAGCACCCTCCCACATTGATGAGTAAAGGCTTAAGTCTTTATAATCTATTGAATGAGGATCCAGCCATACAATGGACCGATACAGGCGAGCTCATTGTGGAAGGATCAAAGGTACAGGGATCGAATATCGTAGACATTGTCCATGATCTGGTGAGAAAGTGGGATAGGCCATCACCATCAGGATGGAAGCATATTAAAGCAAGACTACAACAAATAAATGTCCTAAAACGTTCATAGGAAATCTGAACAGGTTAAAAGACTTGGAACATGCAACGCATGTGACACAATTGAAGGCGCCGTCACCCCCGGCGGTAACACCTTTGAAGAGGAGCAAGAAGAGGTTAAACCAACCCTACCCACGTGCTCTAAAATACGCAAATGGCTAACGTATTAACTAAACGCTATTATGACGTTTCTAACCCATCCTCTTACGGCGGCGTAGATAGACTGTACAGAAGTGTTTACGGAGTAGGAAAAAAAGATGTTGAAAGATTTTGAGGGAGCAGGACGCTTATACGCTTCATAAGCCTGTGAGAAAAAGGTTTAAAACAGCCAAGACAACGGCTTCCTCGATTGATTCTATTTGGCAAGCAGATTTAACAGACATGCAAAGATATTCTGTGTATAACGATGGTTACCGCTACATTCTATTCATAATAGACGTATTCTCTAGATATCTGTGGCTAGTTCCTCTGAAAAATAAATCACCTGAAACAGTTGCTAAAGCCACCAAAACGCTAATGTTAAAAGAAAACAGGGTTCCTGGCTATTTTTGTACGGATATGGGGAAGGAATTTATAGGCCGTGCTTTTCAGAACATGTTGACAGAGTTTAATATCAGCTATTACACAACCAATTCTATACATAAGGCTTCTTTAGCTGAAAGAGTTCAGCGCACCATAAAGGAACACTTGCACCGTTATTTTACACATAAAAACACACAGATTTCTAGACATTCTGGAATCATTGGCATCATCCTACAACCGCTCTCACCATCGCACGATTGGGACAACACCTAACGAAGTTTTAGAAAGAGGTACGCTCCCGAGAAGAGATGGATCACCACCACCACCACACACTGCGCGCTTCAAAATCAATGATTATGTAAGGCTGTCGCGTTCGGGGAATAAATTTGCAAAGGGTTTTGAGCAAGGATGGACACGCGAGATTTTTAAAGTTAGGGCTATGAGACCTAAAGGTGAGATAATGATGTATTACATTGAAGATTTGAATGGGGAAGAAATCTCAGGAGGTTTTACCGCGAGGAATTGCAGAAAGTTGCGTTTAATTTAGAAAAAAATGTGTTTAAAATTGAGAAAATTTTAGGAAGCAAAGGTTCAGGAAAGAGAAAAATGTACCTGGTGAAATGGCTAGGGTACCCAGAAAGCTTCAATACCTATATAAAAGCTGATGCAATAATGAAGCTTAAATAGTATGCAACATGGCTCCTAACCATTTCTACGTCACACTCCCGTCCTCCTCGTCCCTGTCTGTACACCCTAACAACACACTAGCCAACTTTGTAACAGAGCTCCACGGGCACATTGAATTGGGTCGTGATTCGTATTAGGTGGGGATATGTGAAATTCAGCTGGACACCGTCTTTTTAAATATTGAACATAAAGAAACCGTTTTTACGATTCTTAGAGACATTGACGAGTGTGAAAAAGCTGGGGTAGCTATGGATGAAACTATGCGCATCGCTCGGACTAAGATTGCACGGTATTACAGTACAGAAGTAAGACTAGGGCCGGGTCAATATGGTTCGGCCGAGGATGTTGTGAGAGGCTTAAACGTAAGTTTAAGAAACTCAAACCTTACGAATGATTTAGTATATGAAATCGTAAACAACCCTGCACATACACTAATCCTAAAATCAAAGACTAACAGACGTATTAAAGAACATACAAAGTTCAAAATTCTAACCAACGGCCGATATAGCGCAGCCTTCCAAAGAGACATATTTCACGAGACAGTATAACTTGTCCAGATTAATGTATCAATTGAAGATGGAGAAATTGGCTGAAAGGTCCCCAGACATGTGCTATATTTACAGTAATATAGTGGAGCACCAGTTTGTTGGGGATACCCAGGCACGCCTGCTGCGCATTGCTCACATCCCCAACCATAGAGGAAGGAGTTTGAGTATTACATATGACAGACCCCATTATGTGAATGTCGCAACTAATTTAATAACCAATATCTCAATATATATAAGAACGATTGAGGGTGAAAACTTCCCATTCGGTAACGGGAGCTTAACAGTGAAGCTACACTTTCGACGCACTGAGTTATAATGGATAGAAAGCCTTTCACCGTCTATCGAGGGGTGCGATACCAGCGCGGTAGTGGACTTGGGTCCATTTTTTCATCCATACTACGTACGGCTGTTCCTTTGCTGAAGAGGAGTGCCAGATACCTTGGAAGGAAAGCGCTACAATCAGGCCTTAACACTGCAGAAGACATATTGGCCGGGACTAAACCTAAAGAAGCTCTAAAAAAAACATTTAAAGCGTACACGGGACGAAATCATCAAAGATGCAAAGAGAAAAATGCGTGGTGGCGGGAAGAAGAGGGCTCCCCGGAAGAAGAAGGGGTCACGTGGTATTAAACGTAAAAGGTTATCAAAAAAGAAGTGCTGTAAGCGAATGAAACCTATGGTTGACCACTTTTTTGACTGATATAAGCTAAGGACATTGATCTCATGAATCATTGTTTGTTTACCACTTGTTGAGAGAGGAGTCACTATTTCGCCATGGCACGCTTCATCCACCCATGTAGTTCACAATGCTGTAAATCGGAGCTGTCCCTTTTTGAGCTGCCTCCAACCCAAGTTTCTATTGAACACAGTGACTCTATTACAATTAACCCTTTAAACACAATTAGTTCCCCGAGTGCACCTATAGAATTCGTGATACCCAGCTCAGGCCCTTACTTTTTTGATCCAAGCTGTGTGCACATGTACGCTAAGCTACGTATAGCCCATTCTGATGGAACGGTCTGCGATGAAAATATGCTGTATACCCTGAAACAAACTTTCTGCACTCCATATTAAACCAGTGTGACGTATATTTAAATCAGACCAACATATCGGCAGGCACGGGTACTATCATCTACGAGCCTATCTGGAAAATGTCCTCAACTTTTCCAAAGAAGCGAAGGCTACCTTTTTAAGTGCCGAGGGATATTATAACTAAAGATGAAAATAGTATAAAGGACAAATTTAAAAATTCTAAAAAGAAAATATACGAGTGTTTTGGACGGTTGCACACAGATTTCACTTTCCAGGAGAAGTTGCTTGTCAACGGGGTGGATATGAAAATAAAGCTCACCCGCACGAGTCCTGAGATCTGCTTAAATCTGGCTGCTGATCAAGAGGAGGGTGCAAAGCCCGTTGTGGTTCACATTATGGACACATACCTCCGCGTACGGAGAGTGAAATTAAGTTCACCAAAACAACTAGAAATTGAGAAAAATTTACTAAACGCTACAGTGAAAATCCTATTAACAGAGTGCAAATCAAACTATATACGGTTCCTGCAGGGTTGGCATCGAAGCAGATAGAAAACATTGCCCTGGGAAATCTTCCTAAAAGGATATTAATCGGCATGCAGGACCATGCTTCGGTGAATGGAAAAATAAAAAGAGTGCCTTTAAATTCGAGAATTTCGGACTTAAAAATATAACTCTATACGTTAATGGCACTGCTTTGGGTGGAACAAATGGTACGGACTATTCATCAGACGCTGTGTTACCTCTTTGTGCCAGAGCCTATAGTAATCTGACCCATATTGCAGGTGATTGTGATGAGCTTGGTAATGGGGTAACGCAGGAAGAATTCATTGATTAATTTAACCTTTATCCGTTTGACATTACACCTGACTTATCTGCTATCGTAAATACCCATTTAACCACACAGCAGAGCGGAAACATCTCAGTGCGGCTGGAATTTGCCAAGCCTATAGACGCTCCTATTAGTGTACTAGTATATCTCGAATCGCAAGCCCTAATAGAAGTAGATAGATTTAGGAGCGTTATCACTGACTTTTAAAATGGATGCTAATACACTTCAGAAAGTAATGGAACGAGACACACGTTCCAAATTTATCGGAGTGTTTGCGAAGAATGAAACATTGAGTTTGCCAAGTACGCGAGAATGCGGTAGTCTTACTGTGAACACAGATGTCATCGGTAATGAAGGGATTCACTGGATCGCTGTCTATTTTAAAAATAGACAGCGCCTGTACTATTTTGATTCACTCGGTACTCAACCCTGGAGTGACCCTATTATTGTAAAATTTCTCGCTCAGTTACATATTCCCGAAGTTGTATGGAACCCATTTCGTATACAAGGATATTTTAGTAATGTTTGCGGAATGTACTGCGTCTCATTTCTCACGCATATGTCATGTGATAAAGAATTTATAAATTTTTAAAATTTATTTGACCCGTCACACTCGCCGAAACGATGAAATGGTATGCAGACAGATAAAAATCCGTTTTCCAATTGTACGTACTCGTTGTATAGTATAATGTTTTTGTTCGTATATTTGTAGCGATATATTCTGTAGTTGGTTATTGTACTGATTTCTTTCATTTAATAAATTTATGAAAATATGTTGTCTTCTTACCCTAAAAAGATCGAAAAACACTTACATTATTTCGGTGTGACATTGCTGACTGATCAGTATATCCTCCGTATTCATGACACGAGATTCTTCAAAAGATTGTATAACACGTGTCAAATCCTCATCGGACCTTAAAGGAATAATGTTCATTCTTTTAAAACATATACAGAGTATACAGACAGAGCCCCATTATGTGAAGATATCTTTGGTTCATTTAAGAGGAATAACATTGATTGCCATAAAAAATTTCGATTTTAGCATAATGGGGGTAAGAAGTAAAACCAAATAACATTGATTGTCATAAAAAATTTTTGGCGAGTATCTATTTGACGAGATACTACAACTCTCCATATATTAAATCGAATTATAGACACTTACATTTCTATGGTAGTCCCTTGCGTCGGATTGTAAGGAGCGTCACTGCAAATATCTTCAACGGTTTGCGTTGGAAATAATTCATCACGGTCAATCGCATTGAAAAGACTAATTGCCGTTAATGCTGCAGTATCACTTTCTTCATACAAATCTGGGGAGACGTACAGGTCCATGGTGGAGGGAATGATTATTCACTGACGCGAAAATAGCTACTGTTACTCCCAACTGAAAAATATCCCCTTTTATATGCACAATCGCCAAGCTCCGCCCCAAAAGACCAGATGTTCGTAGTGATTGGCTGCCGATGTAGCTGGGTGGAGCTATGATGTGTACCAATCCGCTATAATGGGTCCGGACGAGTAAAATATATATAAAATCGTGTTTCTTGTGAATAAATTATAGACACTTTCATTTCTATGGTAGTCCCTTATATTATATTTTATTTTTACTTACAAGTTATTAGTAATGTTTTCACAAATTCTTGTGTTAACATAATTTCAATTGTTAACTTATTTTATAATAAAGAAATTATAAATATAGCCTAATTATATTTTTAAAAAAGCATTCAGTTTCCACGTTAAACTGTGGGTCTAAGGCGGAGTGAAAACCTTTCCAATTCGGCGAGAAATTGCACTAGGGTACAACGAAAATTATTTGGTGATTCTTATAGAACTTTGATACTGATTCCGGTTTCAGAATTTTTCTATCACCCATAGTTTTCGAGAAAATAATATTTCCATTTACTCAGAGTTTCCCCTTATAGACAATGCAGGTCCTGTACACAATTGTTTGAACACAATTGTTCGAAAAACCATAGTTCGAAAAACAAAAAGTATTAAAAACATTAAAAGTTAAAAATCTTTATTCATACGTTATTCAAAGTTAAAAATCTTTATTAATAAAACAGGATAGAAGCATATGAAAGTCAAGGTAAACT
The DNA here is from genome assembly GCA_023014485.1 of Bathynomus jamesi. Classification (NCBI taxonomy): domain Eukaryota; kingdom Metazoa; phylum Arthropoda; class Malacostraca; order Isopoda; family Cirolanidae; genus Bathynomus; species Bathynomus jamesi. The sequence goes on along the minus strand of JAJOZX010007372.1, from coordinate 97,979 downwards.
ATAGTTGCAAATTATGGTTAGGTTAGGTTAGGTTAGGTTAGGTCTCTTACATATAAAAACCCATTCACTAAGAGCATTGGCTTTCCTTTCTCACTAGAAACAAACTCTGCCATTTTAAGGGTGGTTTAACTGCAGCACTATAAATGTTATAGTTTAAATGAAGAGGCTAACCTTCTTATTTACATCTTCGTATTTGCGTCTTGGCAACTAAGATTTTATTTAGTTGGTTGTTCATTCGAACAATTATAACGTCGAATAATTGTTGCTTCGAACAACTGTTTTTCGAACTATGGTTTTCGAACAATTGTGTTCGAACAATCGTCCGTAATTCGATTATTATTTATTATAATTGTGGGTATAGTTAACCTGGAAAAAAGAAAGTAAATTTAAATTAGTACACTTAATTTTAAATAATATTTTGGGAAAACTGAGTAAATGGAAATATTATTTTCTCGAAAACTATGGGTGATAGAAAATTCTAGGTTACGTGAATGGAATTTGCTGGCAAAAGATACAAGCATATTCCGTTATTTGAACAAAACTCTCTCTCTCTCTCTCTCTCTCTCTCTCTCTCTCTCTCAACAAACAAAACAAAAAAAAGAGAAAATATGGCAGAGCCAGCTGAATTGAAAGCAGAATGCTTTAAATGTAAAGTTAATCATTGGTGCGTAGACTTCCCTGAGGGTAGTATCAGCGATATCACATCCCTTAGTGTATGTTTGTTTTGTAAACTTAGAGACAACCACGAAAAGGAAGTTAAAGAGCTAAAGGAATTAGTAAAAAAGCTTGAAGCTAGGGTCGTAGCACTGGAAATCCAACCCAGTGGACAAGATCAAATTAAAAACACACCAGCAGATTCAAACTGTAAGATTAAGTATCTAGAACAAAGGGAGGGCTCAAAGAAGGGGCTGATAGAAGGGTGGGAAGGGATCGATAGAGAAGGGTGGGCAGGGGCCAATGAAGAAAAAGGGTGGGAAGGGGCCTGCTGATGGCCCAAAGAAAACGAAGGATGTAGCTACCAGTCGGGGTGGGTCGGGTGGTGTAACTGCGTGTATGGGTGGCGACGGGTTTCGAAAGGTCTCGGGCAAGAAGGCTGCGAAGCCGAAGCCTGAGACCCCAGTTGCCCCTGTCAAGACCTCTAACCGCTTTAGTCTCCCGTGCTCGAAGGAGGAAGACACAGTTTTGATTGGGGACTCGCAGATCAGGGGCCAGGAGAAGTACTTTGCTTCTGCAAACCAGGATGGGAGGAAGGTAAGGTGCTTACCTGGGCGGGGAACGGCGCACTTAAGGAAGGAGGTAGAGAAGGTGCGAGTGGCTAGTCGGAGGACTGCGATCGTTGTCCACGCTGGTGGCAATGACCTGTTCCTCAAAGGCGGTGGGGTAGGTCTTACAGAAGGGATCATCACCGAGATCATGTCTCTTGCGGATGATCTAAAACTGAAGACAGACAGGGGAATGTTAATGGGTATTTTATCGCGAATGGATGCCAGTGACCACGCGCTCAGTAAGGTCATTGGCATCAACGAGAGGGTACAAGACTTGTGCGTTCCGCTGGGCGTGAAGTTTATTGACCCCTTCGATGCATTTTCGGGTAGGTGGGACCTTTACCAGAGGGATGGTGTCCACCTCAATAACAAGGGTAAAGGTGTGCTAGGCGCGCTGCTCGACCGGCACCTATACAGAATGGTGAGGTCGATTCCGGGGAGAGATGATGGGCCCCCACCGGGAAGAGAGAAGGATGAGCCGGTGGCGGACGTACCTTCAACTGAAGGGTGCGTCGAAGTACAGGTGGGTGACCCTCCTCCTACGTTGGAGGGGGCTCAGTCTCCTGCGGAAGTTGCCCCCTCGTTAGTGAGGGGTTCTTCAACTCCCGACAGCCCTGGCTGTTCGGGAAACGGGTCGTGCTAGGGGGCGGTCAGAATAGGGAAGGCTCCCTCCGTGCAATGCTTTTTAATGCTAGGTCAATTAGGAACAAGTTTGGCGAGCTACGGGCGCTCTTAGCGTCAGAATACCAGGATATCGTTGCTATCACCGAGTCCTGGATTCATACTGATCGTAGGGACTACGTTGGGGAGTTCGAAATTCCCGGGTATAGAATGTTTCGCGAAGACCGCACCCGTGGGGAGCGGGGTGGGGTACTAATATACGTCAGAGACACGTTGAGTCCGGTTGACTGCCAGTTCCGGTCGGAACGGGAGCTGCTTGGCGTCGATCTGAACGTGGGAGGGACGAACTATAGGTTAATCTTGGTGTACAGACCTCCGCATCTCCTCCTCGAGGACGATACAGCCCTGTACACCGAACTCAGTAGCCTGCTAGGGGATAGGGTGTGTGTAGTTTTAGGAGACTTCAACTGTCGCGGCATAAAGTGGGAAAACAGGACTGCCGATGCTGAAGGGAGGAGGCTAGTTGACTTTGCTGATGAGAACTTCCTCACTCAGTGGGTCAACGAGCCTACACCAGGCGAAAGCGTTCTAGACATAGTATTCACGACCGAAGAAAACCTCGTCACTGGCCTCACCGTTGAGGAATCGTTGGGCGTGAGTGATCACGGTCTGATTAGGTTCCGTGTGTGCGTCCCTCGGGTGAAGCGTAGTAACTCGAGAGGCAGTAAGCTCGATCTCCAGCAGGCGAACTTTGTTAGCCTCAGGGATAGCTTAGGAGATATGGGGTTAGAGGTCGGCGGCGATGTTGAGGGAGTGTGGAGTGCATTCCGGGACGAGTTTATGGTGCTGCAGTCTGCTGCCATACCCTCAAAACCGGTCACCCCTGCTTCAACGCAGCCTAAGTGGTTCAATCGTGACATCGCTTCGGCTATCCGAAATAGGAAAGTAGCGTATTGGAGGGCGAAGGCCAGTCGTTCCCATGAGAACACTTTAGCGTATGTCCGCCTGTGTAGGGAAGTGAAGGCGAAGGTTAGGCTAGCGAAACGTAACGAAGAACTACGGGTGGCAAGCCTCTGCAAGGGGAACCATAAGGAGTTCTTCAGTTATGTTAATAGTAGAAAGCCCATTAGAAGCATGATAGGTCCGTTAAAGGACGGAAGCGGCGTTCTGCGGACCTCGGACGCGGACATCGCCAATGTGCTTAATGAGTACTTTGCGGGAGTGTTCACCAGGGAGGACACCCGCATCATCCCCGAGCCAGGTGTGAGGCACGAAGGTGCTGGCCTGGATAATGTTTGATGTACCGCGACAGTCGTTGCCGATAGAATAGACAAACTGAGCGCGTTTAAGGCTCCTGGGCCAGACCAGTTTCTCCCCAGAGTGTTGCGGGAGGTGCGCGACCAGGTGGCTCCCCACCTGGCTACAGTCTTCAACAAATCGTTGGAGACGGGCCAGGTGCCTGGTGACTGGAGGGAAGCCAACGTGACCCCTATCTTTAAGAAAGGGGATCACGAAAGTCCAGGGAACTATCGTCCCATTAGTCTCACTTCAGTTGTAGGTAAATTATTAGAGGGGATAATAGCGGATAGGATCGTTGACCATTTGGATTCCTACAAGCTGCTTGGGGACTCCCAACATGGGTTTAGACGGCATAGGTCGTGTCTCACCAACTTGCTCGAGTTTTTCCACGTCATGTTGGGTGAGTACGATAAGAGTAGGGCGATTGATATACTTTATCTCGACTTTCAGAAAGCCTTTGATAAGGTACCTCACCGCCGGCTAATGGCGAAAGTGCGCGCGCTGGGTATCGGTGGGGAAATAGGTAGGTGGATTGAAAACTGGCTGAAGAATAGGCGGCAAAGGGTTGTAATTAAAGGTGCTAGTTCGGGTTGGGCCTCGGTCACTAGTGGGGTTCCTCAGGGTTCCGTTTTGGGGCCGCTGTTGTTTATCATTTACATAAATGATATCGACGGTGGCATCGTCAGTCGGATCGCCAAATTCGCTGATGACACCAAGCTTGGGGCCAATGTTGGGACGCCGAAGCGATCGAGGAACTGCGTGCGGACCTAGGTAGGATAGGAGAGTGGTCCGAAAAATGGCAAATGCCGTTTAACTTGGGTAAATGCAAAGTGATGCACATTGGCTACGCCAATCCCAAGTCGGACTACTCGATGTTGGGTAGTAATATCGAGGTGACTGATTTAGAAAAGGACTTGGGTGTGCTAATTAGCAGCGACCTTAAGTTTACGAAACAGTGCGTAGAGGTGGAAAAGAAAGCCCAGAAACTATTGGGTTATATCAGGAGGCAATTTCAGTTTCGGAACAAGGAGATTGTGCTCTCACTGTACAATTCCCTTGTTCGGCCGCACCTGGAGTATGCTGTGCAGTTCTGGTCGCCCACCCTCAGGAAAGATATTGAGAGGCTGGAGCGAGTGCAGGCGAGGGCCACAAAGTTAATCCCTTCCGTTAGACATATGGGTTACAATCGACGGTTACGCGCCCTGAACTTGTTTTCGCTTGAAACTCGGAGGCTGCGCGGTCAACTGATCGAGGTTTTCAAGCTCTTACGCGGGTTCAACGATGTCGATTTTAGAAGTATGTTTAGTTTAAATGATAACCCAACTCGCAACAATGGTTGGAAGTTGGATTTGAAACGGTTTAGGACTAGTGTGTGCGGGAATTACTTTACGTATAAGGTCTGTGACACATGGAACAGGTTACCTTCGGAAGTTGTGAACAGTTCCTCTGTGGATCAGTTCAAGAAAAGGGTAGACCAAATCTTGCACACTATTTGAGTGTGTAAAGACATTTAGGACCTCAGTCTGCGGAAATTTCTTTTCCTATAAAATAGTTAATATCTGGAACCAACTTCCCTCAGAGGTTGTTTCCAGTCAAAGTGTAAATCTGTTTAAAAATAAGCTAGACAAAGTACTGAACACACTCATAGTTTAAGATTAAAACCTCAGAAAACTCTGCAGGAGTTCGCTTGCTCGGTGTCTCTGTGAGCAAGCTAAATATAGAGCTATTTATATATTCTCCACTTTCCTGTAAAATTTCCTTGGCTACTTTTCCAGGTTCAAGGTATTTTCTTCAACCTTTTTCCGTACCTGCCTCTGGCAGGGAGGGAGCGGATGGTGGGGAGAGAGCCTTCTACTTTTCTATCCAGTTTTCTACTACTGCTAGGATAGTTGAAAGAAAAATAAACTTTTACAAAATTTTCCCTGGCACCCGTTGCCATTGGTACCTCCTTGGTATCGGCCGCAAGGCCTTTTGAGGTACTTCTTTTCCTTGTAACTCCTTGTAACTCTCTCTCTCTCTCTCTCTCTCTCTCTCTCATGTGAGCAAACTAAATATAGAGCTATTTATATATTCTCCACTTTGCTGTAAAATTTCCTTGGCTACTTTTCCAGGGTCAAGGTATTTTCTTCAACCTTTTTCCGTACCTGCCTCTGGCAGGGAGGGAGCGGAGGGTGGGGAGAGAGCCTTCTACTTTTCTATCCAGTTTTCTACTACTGCTAGGATAGTTGAAAGAAAAATAAACTTTTACAAAATTTTCCCTGGCACCCGTTGCCATTGGTACCTCCTCGGTATGGGCCGCAAGGCCTTTTGAGGTACTTCTTTTCCTTGTAACTCCTTGTAACTCTCTCTCTCTCTCTCTCTCTCTCTCTCTCTCCCTCTCCGCAGGGGGTATAAAGGTTATGCACGTTCCTTCTGGGTGTTGTAAACTTTATACTTGGGGTGTGACAGCCCTCCGGTCCCGAGTCGTGGGATTCTGGAGAAATCGGCTGCCAATTCCTTTAGGTTATCTCTCTTTCGGGAGGGCGGGTGAAGTCTGTTGTACAAACCTGTCCCGTGGGTTACTAGGACCCCTTCCCATTCCACTCTGTCCTTTTAGCTTAGGTTAGGGATGTTCTCCTCTGACTGCAAAAAAAAAAGAAAAACTTTTAGTATTGTCTTTTTCTCTACTGTTACGATTAGGACGCTACTGATATCTCATGCGTGGGAAGAGAGGCTTGAAACCTCTATAAATAACACCATTTAACTTCAGTTGTAGGTAAATATTTAGAGGGGATAATAGCGACTAGGATTGTTGACCATTTGGATTCCTACTAGCTACTTGGGGACTCCAACATGGGTTTAGACGGCATAGGTCGTGTCTCACCATCATGCTCAAGTTTTTCTACGTCATGTTGAGTGAGTATGATAAGAGTAGGGAGATTGATTAGAAGGCCTTTCATAAGGTACCTCACCGCCGGCTAATGGCCGAAGTGCGCGCGCTGGGTATTTGTGGGGAAGTAGGTAGGTGGATTGGAAACGCGAAAAATGCCACAAAGTTAATCCCTTTCGTTAAGCATATGGGCTACAATCGACGCTTACGTGACGCGGGTTCAAAGATGTCGATTTTAGAAGCATGTTTAGTTCAAATGATAACCCAACTCGCAACAATGGTTAGAAGTTGGATTTTAAACGATTTAGGACTAGTATATGTGGGAATTACTTTAACACGTTGATAGTTTAAGATTAAAACATAAGAAAACTGCAGGAGTTCGCTTGCACGGTGTCTCTGTGAGCAAGGTAAATATAGAGCTATTTATATATTCTCCACTTTCCTGTAAAATTTCCTTGGCTACTTTTCCAGGGTCAAGGTATTTTCTTCAACCTTTTTCCGTACCTGCCTCTGGTAGGGAGGGAGCGGAGGGTGGGGAGAGAGCCTTCTACTTTTCTATCCAGTTTTCTACTACTGCTACGATAGTTGAAAGAAAAATAAACTTTTAATAACAGGAACAGTTCCTCGGTGGATCAGTTCAAGAAAAGGTTAGACCAAATCTTGCACACTATTTGAGTGCGTAGAAAATTTTCCCTGGCACCCGTTACCATTGGTACCTCCTCGGTATGGGCCGCAAGGCCTTTTGAGGTACTTCTTTTCCTTGTAACTCCTTGTAACTCACTCTCTCTCTCTCTCTCTCTCTCTCTCTCTCTCTCTCTATATATTATATATATATATATATATATATATATATATATATATATATAATTGTGGCCATATCTAAGAAATGGAGTCGAGAGAGGTTTTGTTCAAGCTGTCTGGGAGAAAGGTAATTATGGTCAGAAAAAAAATCGCCTCTGGTAATAGGTGAACCGATTTGACCCAGATTGTCGGTATCCCTTTTCTCGTGTGTGTGTTTGTGTGCACGAGTTGTTTATTCGTTATTATATATATATATATATATATATATTTGGAGAATGACAATCGGGTGTTTCATAAATTTTCATTTCGTTTGGAGTGAAGGGAGGCTTATCAGGGATTGGGGGGAAGGTCTCTCAACCAGCAGGTGTTCTTCGAAACCGACCCCGTTATAGCGGATTGTGTTTTGGCTAATTTCAATTGATTAATTTCGTTTTTTTTTCAATTTTCTTCTCAGGGGATTGGGGGGGAATGAGACCCGACCCCGTTATAGCGGATTGTGTTTTGGCTAATTTAAACTTTAAATGAATCTTACAATTGATTAACTATATTGGGGGAATGAGGAGCATATGTTTTGAATTGTTTCGTAAATTTTTCATTTCGTTTCGTGACTTAAATATTTATAATAAAAATTAAGTGTGTAAAAATTATTTATTTAATAAACAGAATTTAATTGGATTCATCTACCGTCATATATTGTGGTACACTATTTAAATGGATGATTAATATATGGTTTTTGCTATCTGGAATACATGGCGCTATCTGGCAACTGAATACATGGCGCTATCTGGCAACTCAGACAGAATAGAGGTTTATAAAAGACCGAGAGACGACTGACGGAGTCATTCAAGCTCGGCTCCCAGCCGAGCAAGGACCTCTGGTCCTTCTCTTTCTGGCCCTTTGGGAAAACCCCTTAGAGACCTCTTAGGTTAGGTAAACGAAAATAGCTTGGGGGAGAACTCCGCCTCCAAGTTGCATGCCTTGCAATCAAAGGCAACTACTCTCTCTCTCTCTCTCTCTCCTGCAGGTGTACCCCTCTCCCCCTTGGCTCAGCCAACTGACTGACTCAGCCAACTGGCTGATTAGGAGCCTATAAAACAACGCCTACTCGGCTGAAGTCTTAATATGCACTTGGCTCCTGCCAGGTGAACACCTCTCCTCCTTTCTCTCCTTTCTGGCCCTTTGGGGGGAATAGCTTTGGGGGGAACTCCGCCTCCAAGTTGCATGCCCCTTGCAACCCCGGTTGGCAACAAAGGGCCCTTTGGTTTTTTTTTTTTTGCAACACCCCACCCCCATTTGCAACATTACATAATAACTTGCAACATTCTTGCACTCTCACCTTTTTCGGCTATAATACTATATCATTCACAGAATCATCCAGTGCTAGCTATAAGCGATGATTTAAACAATGCCAGATTATGATATTTGGAAATAACTCTGTCAGCTTTGCTGCTACTCCTGAGTGCCTTCCCAGCATTGTACTGGCACCATCTGAACCAAAAGCTATGAGATTTATGGACAAGTATTCTTTGTCAAACCCATAGTTTTTTAAATATTCAATTAAAGTTTCAAATATGTTGCTTGCAGTCGTAGTTCATAGTTCCTTCAAATCAACAAAAATGATTAATGGCTCATCTGCAGATTGCAGTTCACAGTGTAAATAAAATGACTAACACACTTTTCTTAGCTAATGTTGATGCTTCATCAATGATTATGCATACTTTAGCTTCTTCCTTGACTATGTTGGAAAACAGTGTTTTTTTTCATTTGAGCTGCTGTGTTCATCTAATATACTATTTCAGAGATGAAGCCTTATATATATATACAGGGTGTTTCTAAAGTAACCATCTATTTTGGTGAAATAGGGGGATTTTAAACAATTGTTATATTGGCATAATGGTATGTGCATTGTTATACAAAATTCATGTATTTATAATATTTCAATTACTTTAAACGATTTTTTGTTAATTATTTTATTTTATTTTCAGACCCATATCATTGATGATGAATGTGCAAGAACGGGTTTATGTTGTAACATGCAGGATAAAAGGCATGAAGTGCAATGAAATTAGAGAAAAGTTTGAGAGAAGGTTTCGTAAAACAGGCCCTAGAGACCAGGCTATTCGCGAATTAGTAAACAAATTTATGAGGACTGGATCTGTGCATGACGAGCGTAGATCTGGACGGCCAAGATGATCTCACGAAAGAATCGAATCTGTTCAAAGCATTCGAAGAGGATCCACAATTATCGATTCGGAGGGCATCCCACAGATTAGAAATTCCACAAACAACGGTTTACAGAATTCTACGTTATGATTTAAAGAAAAAGCCATACCACATTCAAGTGTTCCACAACTTACAAGAAGAAGATTATCCACGAAGAGCAACAATGTGTGCCGAGCTTACAAATATATATATATATTATGTTTTAAAGGTTTTTTTTTTATAATTCATATTATTTCGCAAAATAGATGGTTACTTTAGAAACACCCTGTATATATACTGTATGTAACAGTTTTTTTGCGCACACCTACAGGTCGCTACAATTGGTGTAGAACAATGCGGTTTTCACCATTCGATGCGTCTTTTTATTCTGCAGTGCCCATGCTAAAAAAAATTCCATAACAAATCCTGCCCCCCCCCTTTTAGGGGTACAGTTCTTCCCATTTCTTCATTTTTAATCATAATTTTGGCACAAAATGGGGGAGGGGTGGGGTAATGGGGGAGGGGTTAATGAGGAAACTCAGAAAAAAAAATGGGGGAGGGGGTGGGGTTAATGGGGAAATTCAGAAAAAAAAATGATAACCAACATCGATTCTGGTCAGGAAGATCATGCTTATCACAACTAATGGAACACTATAACAATATTATTGATGCACTCGAAACAATGAAAACTATGATTTGGCGGGCCACAGGGCCCCCAATTACTGTCGGTTCAGTTATTTGGTCAATAAAACTATAGAAATGAACGCAGTCATGAAAATCTTAGGCTTCAAATCCGAGCTCATTGTATTAAGATTTGTGAAGCTTTAGATTTTCATGGCTGCGTTCTTTTCTGTAGTTTTATTGAATGAATAATTGGTTTGCCAGTAACTGGAAGGCCGCAGGCACCCCAGTTACTGAGGCCCAAGGTGAGAGGAATAGAAATGATATCCAGATAAAGGGCTACTGATGTTCAAAATAAAATACGCCGTAGGCCCACAATTCAGCCGAAGCACCGCAGATCTAGCAAAATCGGCGCGTAGCGCCGACCTTTTGCTAGTATATTCTAGTTGCCGAAAACCGAGAATGGAGACAATTGCCAACATCCACTCCATTTTTCTTTTGGAGTTCGAATGCATCATCAATGTCAAACATAGGCCTATTTCTCTCTACTAAACTGTAAACCACATTAAAAATATTAACAGTTGTATCTAGAGCTTTACTGTTCATTGTGTCAATTACTGATGGCAGTACATTTTTTTTGGCTTCTTCTAATATCTTTGAGACCTTTAGATGAGCACCTGATAATGAATGTTCTTTTATTTTCTTTCTTAGAAATGCTTGCTGAGTTTCTTTTTTTGTTCCACTTGCTTTGTTTTTCTATACCAAGAGAGCTTACTATTGAGCATGGTTTGCAGCCTAGGTTTTTATTTTGTACCTCTAACCATGCATACTGTTCCTTAAAATATTCAAATTGTTTATTGGACCAACATTCTGGCAACACTTTGTTCTTGAACTATCGGTGATGGCGATGAACTATCACTTGAGCCATAAACAACAGGGTCACTAGTTTTTTCCGATATTTGCATGACTTCTGTCCTGCTAGGAGTGGACGAAATTTTAATAGTGGTGGCTTTATCTTCATTTTGCACATCTGTTGTTTTCTGTTGTTTTTGTTTAAAAATTGGAAACAGAGCCTGTCTCTTCATTTTTATTATAAATCATTAGGGTACAGTAATTTCTTAAAGAATAATTCACGTATTTACTGTTTTAGATGCTAGAAATGGCAAACTGAACGAAATTAATACTGTCCGTCTCAGTACAAGTTCACGTCAACAACACGATCACTTTGACCTTGAGCTAAACACTAGTGACACAAACTGACGCACGCAGTCTAGATGACTATTCTGTCCAACTAAGTCGCGACTCGCAATGTGTGTGTGTGTGAGAGAGAGAGAGAGAGAGAGAGAGAGTTACAAGGAAAAGAAGTACCTCAAAAGGCCTTGCGGCCCAAACCGAGGAGGTACCAATGGCAACGGGTGTCAGGGAAAATTTTCTACACCCTCAAATAGTGTGCAACATTTGGTCTAACCTTTTCTTGAACTGATCCACAGAGGAACTGTTCACAACTTCTGAAGATAACCTGTTCCACGTGTCACAGATCTTATACATAAAGTAAGTCCCACACACACTAGTCCTAAACCGTTTCAAATCCAACTTCCAACCATTGTTGCGAGTTGGGTTATCATTTAAACTAAACATGCTTCTAAAATCGACATCGTTGAACCCGCGTAAGAGCTTGAAAACCTCGATCAGTTGACTGCGCAGCCTCCGAGTTTCCAGCGAAAACAAGTTCAGGGCGCGTAATCGTTGATTGTAGCCCATATGCCTAACGGAAGGGATTAACTTTGTGGCCCTCGCCTGCACTCGCTCCAGCCTCCCAATATCTTTCTTGAGGGTGGGCGACCAGAACTGCACAGCCAATGTGCATCACCTTGCATTTACCCAAGTTAAACGGCATTTGCCATTTTTCGGACCACTCTCCTATCCTACCTAGGTCCGCACGCAGTTGCTCGATCGCCTCCGGCGTCCCAACATTGGCCCCAAGCTTGGTGTCATCAGCGAATTTGGCGATCCGACTGACGATGCCACCGTCGATATCATTTATGTAAATGATAAACAGCGGCGGCCCCAAAACGGAACCGTGAGGAACCCCACTAGTGACCGAGGCCCAACCCGAACTAGCCCCTTTAATTACAACCCTCTGCCGCCTATTCTTCAGCTAGTTTTCAATCCACCTACCTACTTACCCACCGATACCCAGCTTTCTGAAAGTCGAGATAAAGTATATCAATCGCCCTACTCTTATCATACTCATTCAACATGACGTGGAAAAACTCGAGCAAGATGGTGAGACACGACCTATGCCGTCTAAACCCATGTTGGGAGTCCCCAAGCAGCTTGTAGGAATCCAAATGGTCAACGATCCTCTCCGCTATTATCCCCTCTTATAATTTACCTACAACTGAAGTGAGACTAATGGGACGATAGTTCCCTGGACTTTCGTGATCCCCTTTCTTAAAGATAGGGGTCACGTTGGCTTCCCTCCAGTCACCAGGCACCTGGCCCGTCTCCAACGATTTGTTGAAGACTGTAGCCAGATGGGGAGCCACCTGGTCGCGCACCTCCCGCAACACTGGGGAGAAACTGCTCTGGCCCAGGAGCCTTAAACGCGCTCAGTTTGTCTATTCTATCCGCAACGACTGTCGCGGTACATGGAACACTATCCAGGCCAGCACCTTCGTGCCTCACGCCTGGCTCGGGGATGATGCGGGTGTCCTCCCTGGTGAACACTCCCGCAAAGTACTCATTAAGCACATTGGCGATGTCCCCGTCGGACATAACATAACTGAAGAACTCCTTAGGGTTCCCCTTGCAGAGGCTTGCCACCCGTAGTTCTTCGTTACGTTTCGCTAGTCTAACCTTCGCCTTCACTTCCCTCCACAGGCGGACATACGCTTCAGTGTTCTCATGGGAACGATTGGCCTTCGCCCTCCTATACGCTACTTTCCTATTTCGGATAGCCGAAGCGATGTCACGATTGAACCACTTAGGCTGCGTTGAAGCAGGGGTGACCAGTTTTGAGGGTATGGCAGCAGACTGCAGCACCATAAACTCGTCCCGGAATGCACTCCACACTCCCTCAACATCGCCGCCGACCTCTAACCCTATCTCACCTACGCTATCCCTGAGGCCAACAAAGTCCGCCCGCCGGAGATGGAGCTTACTGCCTCTCGAGTTACTACGCTTCACCCGAGGGACGCGCACACGGAACCTAAGCAGACCGTGAGGACTCCCGCCCAACGATTCGTCAATGGTGAGGCCAGTGACGAGGTTGTCTTCGGTTGTGAATACTAAGTGTAGAACGTTTTCGCCTCGTGTAGGCTCATTGACCCACTGAGTGAGGAAGTTCTCATCAGCAAAGTCGACTAGCCTCCTCCCTTCAGCATCAGCAGTCCTGTCTTCCCACTTTATGCCGCGACAGTTGAAGTCTCCTAAAACTACACACACCCTATCCCCTAGCAGGCTACTGAGTTCGGTGTATAAGGCTGTATCCTCCTCGAGGAGGAGATGCGGAGGTCTGTACACCAAGATTAACCTATAGCTCGTCCCTCCCACATTCAGATCGACGCTAAGCAGCTCCCATTCCGACCGGAACTGGCAGTCAACCGGACTCAACGTCTCCCTGACGTATATTAGTACCCCACCCTCCTCCCCACGTGTGCGGTCTTTCCGAAACATTCTATACCCAAGAATTTCGAACTCCCCAACGTAGTTCCTACGATCAGTATGAATTCAGGACTCGGTGATAGCAACGATATCCTGGTATTCTGATGCTAAGAGCGCCCGTAGCTCGTAAAACTTGTTCCTAATCGACCTAGCATTAAAAAGAATTGCACGGAGTTGCAATTCTGACCGCCCCCTAGCACGACCCGTTTCCCGAACAGCCAGGGCTGTCGGGAGTTGAAGAGCCCCTCACTAACGAGGGGGCAACTTCCGCAGGAGCCTGAGCCCCTTCCAACGTGGAAGAAGGGTCACCCACCTGTACCTGGACGCATCCTTCAGTTGAAGAGAGAGAGAGAGATTATTAGAGATTATTCCTGCCGCATTAGGGTGTATCAATTTTAGGGAGCAAAGTGACATCTTTAGATTTTCAAAGACTACTAGTGACGAAATGATGCATTTTTATGTGCTGAATCGAAATATGGCTTTAAAGTCCAGATTTGACCACTCCTAGCTTTTATATTTGAAGTTAAAGTTTACGAAAAATCAGCAATTTTTGCAAGTATTTTTTTTATTGTATGTAACTACATTTTATATACATTACATACAATTAAAGACATTTTGATTGTATTTCAATATTAAAACTTAGAAATATAGATAGGTTTCTTGAACTTTGCCAAGGATGCCATGTCTGCCTTCCTCTTGTTCCTGGACATGAACTCCCTACTGGCTACCTGGCCACTGATGTACGCCTCCCTCCTCTCTTGTGAGTAAATATGTTGTGCTGCTTCAGTTGTCATCCTTACACACCTCTCTACTGACTGTGTGTGTGTGGGCCATGCAGGAACTTCCATTAGTCTATCCAGAAACTCCTTGATTGCAGCAGTGGTGAGGGAGCAGGTCAGAGGAGGCTCAGTCACGCCAGATTTCCAGTCAATAAGCTCCGAGAGTTTGGTGGCATCTGGGTTGATGTCAGAAGTCTTCATGGGTCTGACACTGCAGTCTCCTACCTGTGTGTCCTCATCTCCTTCACCTCTGATTTCCAGTATCCTCTTCACTGCCTCCCTCCTCTCCTCCTCCACCTCAATGCACAGCATGGCCTGGAGCACAGCCTCAGTGTGTGCATACCAGGCTGATCTCTTCACTGTAGGCATCACTATTGGCATCACTATTCCTATCACCTCCTACTTCTGAGCAGCTCCAGCTGGTACAGTACATGCCTGGGACCCTCTACCCAGCTGTGATTTAACTTGATGTTGAACCAGTTTGGCATGTAGACTCCCACTATGAATGCCACAATTATCCTCAGATTCTTCAGGTTCCTTCCCTTCAGCCCATGTTTGGAAATCCACAATCTGCAGAACCTTAGAGCCGTGATGACCCACTACTGTGACAGACTGGCCCAATCTCCAGGAGAGCTAGACTCTGAGGTACCTCTCCCGATCTGATGGCCGTGATGATTCTGTAGCCATATGATTGGTCTGTGCTGTGGTCCTTGACTACCTCCTGACTGAGATGGGGTAGAGGAGGACCAACAGTGATCATCGTGAAGTTTGGGTTGATCTTCAGCTCAGTGGCAGTGTCTAACACTTCCCTAGGGGCCCAGACCACTTGTTGTTGCTCAATGTCTTGCCATCCAGTGCAGTCACCAGGTGTATGAGACTCAGCTCCCCAGTGTGCAAGTCACAGACAATCTACACCAACTTCCTGCTAAGCTTGGCCTCCACATAATGCATTACTCCTCCCTCCCAGCCAGTATTCACATTAGTACTGTCACCTCCTATGGCCAAAAGGGCCTGGTCTGCTCCTCTCTCTCTTAGCCAGTTCACCAGATGATCAGCAATGACCTCAGCATGACTTCTCTCCTCTGCAGCTTCCTCTGGTACAAAATGCCACAAATATTTCCCACCTGGTTCATTGCACACTGTGTAGTGTTCTTCCTCAATGAGGCCAGGAAACTGCCTGTCACTGCCCTCAGCTTCCATCATCACTTTGGTGTCATCTCTTTTCCCATCAAAGAAGATACAGGTGATGCCATTTTCCCTAATCACTTCTTCAAACTTCTTGACCAGCTCCTTAGTCAGTCTTTCCTGAGCCCTCCTCACCTTGTTGTGGTCAATCACCAGTGCTGTGTCAAACTCTGTGATAAGACCAACATCAATCCAGGCAGCAGTGGCAATCTCTGCAGTCTCTCTCAGCCCAGTGTGATGTCTCAAGCTAGCCAGCCAGAGCTATGTTGGTGATATCTTCAGTGTTGTATTTCTTCTTCTTAGCCACAGGCAAGGAAGAAGTTGTCGCAGTCTCTGGTATGAAGTCTTCGTCCTCCTCTCTCTCCTCCCTGCCTCCTCCAGTATATCTCCAGTCTCCTCCAACTCCATCTCCAGCAGTGACTCCTCCCTCAACTCCTCTTCTTTCTTGGCTGACTCCTATGCCTTCCTCCTCCTCTTCTCCTCGGCCTTCCTTCTCTGCTCCTGTCTCTGCAGCACTGCTTCCTGTCTCCTGGTCTCAGGGTGATCAGCTAGACCCATCTGGTGTTCCCCCACACTTCCCACCTTTTCTCTCTGACCTTTAATGAAGGCAAGCTCCTGCACTGGTACCTTCTTCTCGCTCCTGCAGCTGCAGTCAATGTGAACTTCACTGTTGCACACGGGTTGCAACCAAGCTCACTGCAGCTCCTGATCACACAGTGACAGGTCAGGATGTCCACCAATTTGTCCAGTTTCATCATGAACCTATCTTTGACCTCTAGCTTCACATTGCCAATGGACACCTTCACTGCCTCATCCCACAGTGCCTTCACTTTAGCCCTGATCCTGACCTCAGTGTTGATTACAGGTCCTGTGAATAAAGCGTTGGCCTTTCTCCACTGAGTCAGTAGCCCTGGAACAATGCCGTTGTTAATCAGGTCATTAACTGGGTAATTCCTCCTGTCTTCCTCACTCATCTCTCTCCTCAACAAACCATACCTCAGCAGATCTCTGGCTGTGGGCAGCTCAGCAGGTGGAAGTTCCCTCCCAGTCCCCACCAAATGACTTAGGTGACAACTTGATTTGCTTCGGGTTCTGATTTCTTTCTGACTCATCCTGTGGACCTGTGAACAAAAGAAATGTCATTGAAATTTGGATAGGCCTACTGATTATGATTACATAAAATTAAGTTAATTGAAATTCTTAATATCTTCCTATAAGCTCAGATAAAAGGTTGTGTTGTTACAGGTACAAGACTTAATTATTCAAAGTAATGACAATTTCATATATCTATCATATCAAAATATACAGAAAGTTTGGGTCACACACAACATTTCGAATAATTTGAATTACACAATATTTACATTACGAAGTAATCAAAGTTGACCACACATATCAATGGCACATTGATATACGATGCTACAGTCATATTTAGGTTATATTTCAAACCTTTATGGTCAAATATAAGTAGGTAAATGGCTTTTTTAAACAACACTAAAGATATTTCTAAGCTTGTTAGATAATATGACATCATTTGAGCATTAGTAGTTTTTGAATTGTTGACTTTACTAAAACTGACACACCCTACTGTCGCATAGCCTACTCTTCTTGCCTGCCGTTGTTCTGTTTCGACAGCCTTTGCTATACATAAATTGTGAGCTGTTTATTATACATATAAATATACATGTGTATATTTATGTACACATACGTACATAAATATACACGCTAACAAGATCCCGAATTTTCATGTTTAGACTATCCTTAGCACCGATTGACTTGTGTGCGTGCATATCTCTCTCTCTCTCCCTCTGTATTTGTTTATCCCTTATATAGCAGTATGATATTATGATGTGTGTGCTAAAATACATACATGCAAATAATCGTACATACACATACGTACATAATTACACATGCTGGTAAAGTCTCTGATCTAATGTTTACATGTCCTGGTCCGACTCAACCATGTGTTTCACTTCCAGCCAGCAAGCCAGCTTTGCTTATTACGCAGTTGTTCGATCGATCTTTTCATAAATACTTTCTAAAAATTTCATAATGAAATAAAAATCATTCTAATGGCATGCAATGAATGTAACATCAAATGTGACATTGTAAACTAAAGCTATAATTCACAAAAACACAACTGTGAACGAGACAAATCCCGGGCGTCATGAGCATTCGTAAAATTCATGAAGACTGATTGAGAAATTGCAAATTTGAAGATAAATTTCTACTGACTGTTAAATATTTGTTAAAATAAACGGTTCGGTAATCCAATCAAAATTTAACAACAGGTTCGGGCGAACCGGACCGAACCGGTCCCAGCACATCCCTGGTCAAGATAGAACGCGTTGTGCATCACGTATCGGAATTGTGTCATTTTTTTATGTATTTAAAGTATTTAAAATTGTCTCAACGGTATGCTGTGTTGATATGTTAATGGTGCTAAAAATTAAAAAAATAGGTAAACTATGTTCAACATTTGAGTATCAGTAGGCTACGTCATGGCCACGTCGCAATACTATTTCCCGTAAAATGAACAAGGTTAAGCAACGTTAGGTCTGTTCAGTTGTTGGATAGGTGACCGTCCTCTGCGTTCACATAATGTAGATGGTTCGGATCACAGACATATATGGGATAGACAAACTACTGAAACCTAAACTGTGGACGTTCAGACCCTGCCTTCCAAACTGTAACAACCCCGCAAACCTTTCCGACACTCTAGCTTCTACCAACTATCCGAAAAAAAATAGTTCAAGCAGGGTGACCAGATTCTTCATATGGGAAAATGCTAAACTTACGATAAAAAAAATGCTAGATTTGAAGAATAAATGCTAAACTTACTGGAAAACAGAGTTACACATGAATGACATACAAGCATAAAGTGATAAATATTGAATGTGCAGCTAAACCTTTCACCCAGACTGCAAAGTCTGGCAGTTGCACACCAAATTTGCACCAAAGAGGCCAGATGTGCGCCAAACAAGGCCAAATATGCACCAAAATTTGAGCACCTACGCCAAAACCAGGGCTATATTATAGTATAGGCACTGAGTGGTCTTTGCTAAGTTTACATAGCCATGTGTGCCATTTAGGTGAATTGTGTGCAAAATGGACGCCAATTAATAGAAGTGCACGAACAAGATCTTGTCAAAATCTGCCATACTTGCAGTCTGGCTTTTTACAGT
Source organism: Bathynomus jamesi (assembly GCA_023014485.1). Lineage (NCBI taxonomy): Eukaryota > Metazoa > Arthropoda > Malacostraca > Isopoda > Cirolanidae > Bathynomus > Bathynomus jamesi. The sequence continues at coordinate 79,489 of JAJOZX010007372.1, read as the reverse complement.
CATTTTAAAGGTTGAATTAGCAATATGCTAGAAAAATGCCAAATTTCCTACGATAATGCGAAATAAATGCTAAACTTTTCGAAATGTCAATGAAAATCACCAAAATAATGCTAAATCTGGTCAGATTGAGTAGTTGTGTCAATACAGTGACGTCATTTCAAATTCTGTTTTAAAAATCCTGAACAATTAACTGTTTAAACTCAACTAAAGTAAGTAAAGTTAAAACTGAATAATATTGCGGTTTTGATATGATCGCCGTTTTCAGCAAGGGAAACATTAATCTTGTTTCTTCTTTTAATGGTTCTCAGTAAGTCGCTAATGACTTACTTTTTCTCGAACAATTGGTAGAAGCTAGCGTGTCGGAAAGGTTTATGAATTTGTTGAAGTCTGTTGAAGTGGCGGTGAAAACGGCCCACCCAACAGCTACTTAAATAAGGTAGTGGCTAGTCTAACCATAAACAGTATGTCTGTGGTTCGGATGATGGGATCTCTCGTAAAGCCAGCTGTAGGTCTCCTCTGTAACATGACCTTTACCGCTAGGACAAAGGTTAAACTACTACACTCATTATTGAGTATATAACTTTAAATTGATTTGATTCAACTTTTTCTCTTTTAATTGTAGATATCTTCAAAGAGGTGCCACAACAGTAACACTATCATGGCAGCCATGAATAGCACAGAAAATGGGTTTGTTTCGGACACGATGGAAAATTACTTGGAAAACAATGTTTATAAAGACGGAGAACTATTAAAAAAAGTGTTGGACATCACACTGCGGGAAAAGCTGATGACTAAAGCGGATGAATCTTCTAAAGTCGTGAATTTTAAGCATCCCCACGAGTTACAGGTATAAATTGTTTAGTTTGTTTAGCAGTTCAAACATCCAATTTTTATTTTCTATGTTCTTACGTTAATAGCAATACATGTACTTCTTTCTTTCTCTTTCTTTATTTCTTTCTTTCTCTTTCTTTTTCTTTCTTTCTTTCTCTCTTTCTCTCTTTTTCTTTTTTCTTTTTCCTTTTTTCTTTCTCTTTTTTCTTTCCCCTTTATCTTCTTCTTGCTTTCTCTCTCTTTTTTTCTCTCTCTTTTCCTTACTCTCTCTTTCTCATATACTGTATATATAATTTCAAAAATCCTTATTCAATATGTATAAGTACTTGTCAGGGACTATAATTTTATTATTAATTAGTGTATTTAATTACTTACTTACAATTAAGGCTTGAGTTGAGGGTGGTACGTACCGGTTGTTAATTTTTTTTTAATAAATCGTTCCGGTTGTTAACTCCTTGCGGAAGGGAACCCCCTACCAAGGGCGGATCTAGGCATTTCAGTAAGGGGAAGTCCAAAGAAAAAAGGCACAGTACTAAAATTTTTTTCTTAAAATAGACCACCAGTGAGCGAGTGTAAAATCAATTGTATTGTTTTATTAGATCAGTCTCATTCAAATATGATACAAAATAAAAATCTGATTTCGGTACAACAGTTATCACAGAAAATTTTTCGAACAATTACAAATGTCTTGCCAATTAAAAAAACTATCAGATTAAGATGAAGATAAAGATAGTGATATGGCTGCACCAGTACTAAGGGCACCTATGAAAACCATTGCAACTACCAGACATGGGGCCTCGGCCTGGCCTCGGCCTCGGACCTCAAAAGTGGCCTTGGCCTCGGTCTCGGGGCCTCGAGGCCAGCTGAAAAGTGGAAAGGCCTCTTGACTTTCGTGAGGCCTTAGGGAATCCTGATTTGTTTTGTTCTGTAATTTTCAACCCCCGGTAGCGTTGGGGTGGAGATTCTTCAGGTGGGCGCGCTCGGGGTGGATATTCTTCAGGTGAGGACCATGACCTGACAGGTGACCGTATGTGGCGGCATACTTTGATAAATACTATTCAAACAGGTGACTAGTCAGGCGGCAGTCTTTGATAAATACTATTTAGTTAGGTGACCAACGGATTAGTGACAGGTCACTATGACGTTAGGTACATAAATATTATATATGTCGTGGTATAGAAATAATACATTTCAGTCAGTCAGCAGTAGACCAATTGACTTAATGTAGCAAAACTAGTGTGGGAAAGCAATCTAGCGGTTGGTCATCAGTTGAACTGAGCTCATATAATGTGTTTTTGTTATTTATCAGAGACGTCAATCTTGAAGTATGAAAATCCGTGAGATTTTGCCTGATTTTGCGTGTGCCTGATTTTGATAACTGGAAACATATCCCACATAAGGGAGTTTGAGACTTAAAATCCGTGAGTTTCACGGAAAATCCGTGAGAGTTGACATGTCTGTATTTATGTGTACAAACTATTGTACTGTATTTATTTCTATAATAAAAAATAGGTCAAACTAGAGAAGAATACCACCTGGTATACTGATAACTAGCTACTATCGTCGATAATTTTGTTTTTCGCCCGTCGTAAATTGTAAAATATAAACTTCTAAATAATATGATTTGAAATGAATATATAGTATCGGATGCAAACAGTAATTTTGCTAATATCGGCATTATAACTGAGATGTAAATTGTTATATTGTTTGCAAATAATTTTTTCGGTCTTTTTCTAAAATAAGTTTTCTTGTACGACCTACATTTCTGAGGTTAGGTCAACTCGGGCTAACCTAAGCTAAAACAAATTAGAGGGTGTGTAAAAGCTGAAGAAGCATAAAGGACGACTTTTTTGACTTCGCGTATTTTTAATTAAAATCTTAACGCGAGTGGAATTAAAAAAAAAATAATCATTGTATACGGCAACAAAACGCTTTCTCTAAACATTCTCATAGAGCCCACATTTACCTTAACACAAACGAAAGTGATTAAAAATTTTAAAATATGATATATTTAACCTGTTCGACCTACTGGGTAAAAAAATGGTCACGGACAAACATTTACACCAGTGTTCAACCAACTTTGGCATTTATGATTATATAACTTTACCTTACCTTACCTTACCTTACCTTACAACCTTACAAAGGTTTCGGCGATGATTCCTCATTTCGCGAAGGTCAAGCTTGTCGCCCCTCCTCTCGAGGTGGCCTGGTGAAGTAGTGAGTTCGTTTCTTGTGCTGTCCACCTCACATAGCCAGGTACGCCCGGCTCATCGGGGATTGTTCTGAGCCAGGCGTCTAATCTTCTTTTGAAGATGTCCAATGCAATTCCCTTCGTGTTTCTTAGGTCTTTGGGCAACTGATTAAACAGTTTTGGTCCTCTCATTACAAAACTATTTTCTTTCAGGGTTAAGGATGTCCCCTGTCTCGCCTTCAATTTGGGAATACGATACAGGCTACCGTTTCTACCTTCCACCGTTGTTTGGGGAGTTATAGGGTTCAGAGTAAGATTAGGGACTAGTTTCTCCATTATTTTCCAAGTGTAAATAATGGTGTATATCTCTCTTCTCCTTTCCAGTGAATATAGGTCTAGTTCGCGTAACCTTTCCCAGTAATTTATTCTTTGCACCTCTTGATCTTGGCTGTGAGGCTTCTGTGGATCCCTTCCAGCTGTCTAATGCCTTCTTTTTTATATGGGCATGTTAGGACCGAGCAATATTCCAATTTGGGTATGATCAGGGTTTTCAGTAGAGGACTCATTACATTCCTATCCCATCGTTTAAAGGTTCTCAATATCTGCCCAGTTATTCTCTTTGCTCTGTTTACTGCTATCTTCTTTTGTGTTTCAAATTTCGCCTCATCAGTCATTACAACTCCAAAATCTTTTGCTCTAGAAGTTCTCTGAATTTCCTATCCATTTTGGGTATAATATTCCATGGATTTTAGGTCTTCTCTTTTTCCGTACCGTAACAGCTGAAATTTCTCGGTGTTAAACTTCATATTGTTGTCTTCCGTCCACTTTTAGATTCTGTTTATGTCGGTTTGTAGAGATCCTATATCTTCTGGGTTTCTTATTTTTCTACTGATCTTTGTGTCATCCGCAAAGGATGTTACTGTGCTGTCTCTGGTAACGTCCTCATCTATGTCAGTTAGCATGACTATGAAGAATAGTGGAGCTAATACTGTTCCTTGTGGTCCCGAGCTGAGGACCTCTGATTCTGATGAAGATACTCCTTGTACTGTAACGACTTGCCGCCGCTAAGAAAATTATATATCCATTTCCCTACTTTTCCTGTTATTCCCATATATTTCAGTTTATGCATTATGATTTCATGGTCACACGTGTCGAACGCTTCTGCAAAGTCTGTGTATAGTACATCATAGTTTCCATTACTTTCCAGTGCATCAATAATGTTGTTGTAGTGTTCCATTAGTTGTGATAGGCATGATCTGCCTGACCGAAACCCATGTTCGTTGTCATTTAATTTTTTCTGAGTTTGCAAAAAGCCACAAATTTTCTGTCTAACTATTCCTTCAAATATTTAAGTGAGATGAGATGTAAGCGACACTGGCCTGTAGTTTTTTACCTCGGATTGATCTCCTTTGAATATTGGGACGATGCTCGTGCTCTTCAGGATGCCCGGTATTTCTCCCGTGTCCAGTGATCGTCTGCATATCCAATATAGGGACTCGGCGATTGCATTCTTGCAGTTTTTGATCAGTGTGGCATTCCATTTATCCGGTCCTGCCGCTGAGTGTGTTTTTAGTTTCCCTATGGCTTGTGTAATATCATCCGTCGTAAAGTCGAAATCCGTTATACTTTCCCCTTGTGGTTCTTCTTCAAAGAACGAGTTTCTATCGCATATCAATCTGTCAGTTTTTGGGATACTGAAAGATGATTCGTACTAAGCTCTTAATTTTTCAGATACTTCTGTTAGATCATCAGATAAAGCACGGTTCTCATTTTTTAAAGGTCCGATTGTCGCATGGTTTTTCGACTTTCTTTTTGCGAAATTATAGAAGTACTTTGAGTTAGCCTTTATCGCTTCTATAGCGTCGTCGTCTTCTTTTTCTGTATGCTTCTCGATTAGTTCCTGTATGACGACATCGATACTTTGCAGTTTATCATTTAATATTTTTCTGATGTTATCTTTACAATTACTTAATTTTGCAATCACTCTTTTTCTCTTTCGAAACAATGTCCTCTTTTGTCTCTCGAACCTGCTTCTCTTTCCTCTTTGTTGTATCTTCGGGACATGTTTTTCCACAATTTCTAACGTCTTCTCTAACGTCATTAGCATCTTTTCCGTTGTCTTGTCCTCGAAAATGGTTTTCCAATCTATTACTTCTATGCTGGACGCAATATCTTCCCAGTTTATAGCTTTGGAGTGAAAATTAAAAATTTCGAATTTGCTTCTTTCTGTTGTGCGTGTTCTTTCCTTTCTTGTTATCTTTATATTAGTTGTTATTTCAATGATGTTGTGGTCCGATATCATAGTTGGGGATATTTCTACATTATCAATTAGATTACTGTTGTTTGTGAATAACAAATCTAGGCAGTTGTTTTTTCTTGTGTTTTCTGTTATTTCTTGCGTTAACATAAATTCATCAGCTAGAGCTGTTAGCATTTTTACCTGCTCCTGGTCTTCTCGTGTGCCCCCCTTGTCCTGGTATATACATATATTTTTTCCTATCCTTTTATATTTCATGAATGGGAAATTAAAATCACTACAAATAAAAATATTTGGGGGTTGGGGAGTGTAGACCTTTTACCAAGTTTCTTACCTCTGTAATGGAATCTGAAAATTTAGGTTGGCGTGTTTGGGGGTCTGTACATTACAATTAGTACCATATTTAATTTTTCAATTTTGCTGCTACACATTCTACGTAGATGTTTGAGGTACTTTTAGCCATTTCTGCTATGTGCCTTTCGCGTGTGTAAATAGCACATCCTCCTTTACGTCTCATTGTTCTGTCGGCTCGGAGGATGTTATAGTTGTCAATTTGTATTTCTTCTTTGTCAATACAGGACTCACAATTTTCACAGTTCGCCTGGCAGTCCTTTAGATGAGTTTCCGTGAGGCATGCAAAGTCTGCTCCGGCTTCTTGCATGAGTCTTTTCAGGTATAAAACTTTGTTCGTGGAATGGTTTGATTTAAGGCCCTGAATGTTGGCTAGGATTATTTTTATTTTTTCTCTCTCGTTTTCGCATACAGGTGGTTCCGATTTGTTTTCCAATGGGGGTGCCGGTTTCGTTGCCTTGTGGTCCTCCGAGAATTTACCTCTTTTTATCTTTATCGGTACCTGTTGTCCCGATAACGCATGAAGTGCCTTTGTTCGTACCTTCTCTCCGGCATATATACGTATATATATATATCGGGTCCGCAAAAAAAAAAGGAGCATGACGAAAATGTTTACTGTACATTTATTTTTACCCATAATGACAAATAACTTATTTTAGGCAAATAAGCAACAAATAAACTAAGTTAGTACCAAATTTCATGTCAATACGTCAAAAATTAAAGAAAATATAAAAGTTTTACTACAACATGTCATATAATTTTACAATTTCCAAAGAAAACGAAATTATAAGACTATAAAAATTGTTCGATATGTTTGCCAGAAACCTCTACAACCCTTCGTAATCGGGGCCTAAATTGATCTATAGCTTTATCTACTTGATCTTGGGTAATTTCTTCCCATTTTTGTACGATAACTTCTTTCAAATGTTCGACATTTCGGATCTTATGCTTGTACACTTTCTCAGCCAACATTTCCCATATTCCGTAGTCTACGGGATTCAAATCTGGACTATTAGGGGGCCAATCTTTTGGGTAAAGCAATTCAGGAACATTATTTTCAAAAAATTCAATAGTTGACTTAGCGGTATGCGCCCGAGCGCCATCCTGTTGGAATAAGAAGTAACCATTATTCGCCAATCGTCTCATTTCGGGCAGCATTTGTTCCAACAAAGTTTCAGTGTAATAACGGGCGTCTACTTTGATGTTTGGCTCTACGAAAAAAACAGATGTCTTGCCTAGTTTAGACACACCGACCCATACCATTACGCTGGCAGAAAAATGATTACGGGTAGCATAAAGTCTATCATCTGGTATTTCATTTTTACGATTAACTCTTGAATACACTCTGTCATTTTGGGAATTTCGCGGTGGTTCTACCGTAAACTTCTTTTCGTCAGTAAAAAAGCCGAGGTCTACTTTTTCGGGAGTGATATTTCTTAATGCGTTCAGAACAAACAACTCTTTTCTGTTCGTTAATTTCAGTTAATTTCTGCCCGTGTATCCGTTTATAAGGTTTTAGTTCAAGGTCGTTTTTAATAATGTTTCTGACGCTACTTTCGGATATGCTCAACTCATTAGCAATTCTGGACGGTGTCACGTGAGTCCCTGGTCTGCCTTCTTGACTACAAATTCTTAGTTCCACATCTCTGATGTTTTCTTCGGTTCGAACTGAGCTTGGCCTCCCGCTTCCTTGTTTCCTTTCAGTACTTTCAGTTTCGTTGATTTTTCTTAACAGCTTGTCCAAACCTCCTTTCGACCATGGTTTATTCGGAAACACTTGTAATAATTTTATTGCGCCATAATTTTTATCAAGTCTATAATGTTTTATTAATATTTTATCTTCTTTAGAAAAGGGCATATTATCATTTTTATTGATTAAAATTATTTAGGCATCTGAAAAAAATAATTTGTAATGAGAAAAACTAAATTTTTACGCGGAAATTCACTTTTTTTTAGTCATTGCACGTTTGTGGCCATAAAATCTTTATTTTATGACCGATTTTGATGAAATTTGTTTTATACAACTCTGGGCTATTTTATCTTTAGCTAGATATATAACATTTAAGGGTCCGGCAAAAAATGCGGGCGTGAGAGCAATTTTCGTCATGCTCCTTTTTTTTTTAGGACCCTGTATATATATATACTGTATATATATATATATATATATATATATATATATAATATATATATATATATATATTACCTTTGGCTAGATTCCACCCGAATTTTTCATTCTGACGAAGGTCAAGTTTTTCACTCCACCTTAGACCTTATATATATATATATATATATATATATATATATATATATATATATATATATATATATATATATATACATATATAATGTAAAGAACGACGCTTGTGTAGAAGAGCGTTCCGCACAAGATGAGGAGGGAGAACGAGCAAATGAAAAATGAGGTACCTCCCAGGAATCGAACCCGGGATCATCCAACTGCCGGTCAGATATGCTATCCACTACACCAAGGTCGATCAATCAGAAGTGTAGTGTAGTGGATAGCATATCCGACCGGCAATTGGATGATCCTGGGTTCGATTCCTGGGTGTAGTAATTAATCTTTATTAATCTTTCTTATTTGCGTTTTGTACTATTTTGCCCTTTCTTTATTCCATTTCTCTTCAGTCATTAATCATTCTCTTTACACTCTTTTCACTCTCGCTGTCGCTGTAATTTATAAATACGGTAGACGTGACCGAGTGGAAAGCCGTTATAATTCAAACAATGCAAGGGAAACCGGGGGAGTTAATTATACGCTTATTAACATTTTACTAACTTTATTTATACCGAAAACACTTAGTTAAACGGGGTAATGCGAGGGGGGGGAACTTAACGTTAACATTTTAGTCTGAGAGAGATACGAAATAATAATCTATATTCACACAAAACATCTTAACACCAAAAGACGCCTTCTTATATCCAAGGCCATTCGATGACTGCCCTTTTTGTGGCATTTCTCTCTCTCGTCCCGCTTGGGCCGATTCTTAGTGTTACCAACTCGTATTTTATATTTTTTTCAATACAACCATTTTTATTTCTTATTTAATAAAACTTAATTGAACATTATTAAATTTATAAACAAATATTTAATTCTTAATTAGACATTACTACACTCGCATCACCCCCTTGAAAATAAGTTTTTCACTAGGAAAACTTATTAATATCGTTTAACAAATTTATTTATTTATTCAACAAATTTATTTATTTTGCAGTTTTTTTTTCTTTAACAAGTTCACAATTAGGATAGACAAGAAATCACTTCAGTAACAAATTCCACACATCAGATATTTCGTATCATGTTATAAAAATCGAAAACAAAAACTATAATATTCACAACATTTGCATAAAATAACATTTCACACTAATCATCAAATTTACAACCTGTAACGAAACTGTAACGTGAAAAAATAACGGACAATTGAGCAGAGAGTACATACTATTTCACGAAATACAAAACAAATATGGGCAATAATCGCACCCTTTCACTTACAATTTCATTACATAACAATCATTACAATAATAGCTGGACGTTGTTCATATCACAATCCGCACGTTGACAACGGACTTCTTCAATTTTCAATCGCAGCTCCTGCTCACTTCGCTAGAATGCAAGGGGTTGCATCACCATGCAAAAGATCAGCACGCTTGAGGTTGGTGGTTCCACTCTCTCTCTCTCCAAATGGCGAGAAAAAAAACAAGAAAGACGTCCAATTCTAAGAGATCAGGGGGAAGATATACTGAAAGTGGAACCACGCACCGGAATTGATTCGTCGACTTCTAGAATTGCAAATTCCGTCCAACTCGCCTGTCTCATCTCAACTTTTGTCGGTGAACGCGGCTCTTTCTACGTCCAGCTGAAAGACTCTTACTGGCAATAATCAAACGATCACTTCGCCGTAGGCGGTTTCGCAACGAACTTACTGTATGTCTGTATGGACAGTAAAGCCTTAGACACTCGTTCAAACTCTCATGGTTTGCCTACCGAGTGCTAAAACACATATTTAGCGAAGCATCGAGCAGCGTGACCAGCTACTGCCCGAAAAATACCAGTAGACCATCTTCGACGGAAACTTTCCTGTGCCAAGTCCCTGCACATTCGGTTTCTCTTCTCTCTTCTCTTCTCTTCCGAAACTGTCCTGCGCCAAGTCCCTGCGCATTCGGTTTCTCTTCTCTCTCTCTCTCATCTCATCTCTTCTCTCTCATCGGTGATCGATCACCTATCGGGTCAAGTAAACTCAATGGATGGAATTTGGATGCAATTTAGCTGGCTCTAAATTGAGCCTCTTGAAATTTTGACAAAAAGTTATCAAAGTTTATACTGCTACTGATTATCACGTCATATTAATTTACCAAATTTTCTTGACAGTTCACTTCGAAACAATAACTATAACACTGTGAAACACTGATTCTGTTTATATAGAATTTTTTTGTTTTTTTTATGCATTTGTGGGCGGAGTCTAAATCTGGCCTTGGGTGGTGTGTATCATCAATGGTTTCAGAGATAATCCATTTTTCTTGTTTTACCAGTATAATGTTGTTATGGGCGCAGCAATATCAGAATAATCAGGAATTGTTGAGAACAATCCGGATGTTCGTTGACAGTTTCTTGCTCTAGAAATTGCCCGAAATTTCCACTGTGCTATATAAAGAAGAGCGCAGAGTCTGAGAAGTCAGTAAGTGTGAGCACACAAACAAAGAAGGTTATTTGTCTGATGGTTACCAGCACTGAGGTACTGTGTTTCTGTGCTGACGATTTGAGTGTTATCGATCCTTTTTTATTGCGAACATTATTTCAGTGTTGTGAATACATATTTTTTCTGGAATCTGTAATCTGTTGTAGATTTAATAACTCTTCTCTCTATATCTGCAGGTTATGATTAATGTAGTACAGTTTGGTAAAGAGAGTGGCAACTAGAGTTTGAAAACACTCGCCGGATATATTCTGCTACATTTGTGGTATTACATAGGCACTAAGCAAGTATCGCACAAGATTGTGAAAGGCACCAGGTTCTGGATCGCGTATCGGCTCTATTTTGGTATGCCTATGGGTGACCAAGATAAGCCCTGGGCATCCCATGTGATCTGTGGAAGCTGCCGCTCCACACTTGAAGGGTGGCTGCTGGGAGTACGCAAGGCAATGCCCTTTGCGGTACCCAGAATATGGAGAGAACCAAAGAGTCACCACGACGATTGTTACTACTGCATGGTAGATGTTTCTAAGTACAGGAAAGTTAAAGGAAGGCAGACTCTTCAGTATCCAAGCATAGCGTCGTCCATAGCTCCTGTACCACATGGCGAAGGTCTTCCAATACCACGTCCACCAGAACAGGTGTCTATCCATTACTTTACCTTCTGTATTTACAAACTGTGGGTCATTATGTGTCGATTTTTCTTAGTGCTGATGCTCTTCTACATATATAGCTATGCCTATATTTTGTTTCTTTGCTTTGCAGGTTGAAAATGAGGATGCAGCTAGCTCATCTGAGATGTCGACTGGTGAGGACAGTCATGATGCAGAATATGCAGTAACTTTCAGTACAAACCCTCGCTTTCCAAATCAGAGGGAATTGGACGACTTAATTAGAGATTTCGGTCTGACGAAATCAGGGTCTGAGCTTCTGACCTCCAGACTCAAAGAGTGGAGTTTGCTTGGAGAAGACTACAAGAGAACTGTATACCGAAAGCGGCATGAAGAGTACAAAGTTCTACGATATCAGTGGCTCTCTCTTTTATTGCAGCGAGGTTAATGGTTTATTCACAGCTATTGGGTTAACACATATACCCTCAGAGTGGCGCCTGTTTATTGACAGTTCAAATCGGAGTTTAAAAGCTGTTCTACTCCACAATGGGAACAAATATCTATCTATACCAGTTGTACATTCTGTTCAAATGAAAGAGGACTATGAAAATGTCAAACAACTGCTCACTCAAATCAGGTATGAACAATATAACTGGGACGTGTGTGGTGATTTCAAAATGATTGGTTTCCTGTTAGGTTTACAAGGAGGGTGAGGGGATAGCAGGGTTGCCCAGGGATAGCAGCCCTGTGGGATAGCAGGGCTTCAACTGAGCACTATAAAACAGTTCAGTGGCCTCCACGTGAAGGACTGCAACCAAGAAAGTACAATGTACTCAGGGAACCTCTTGTGAAGCCTGACATAGTTCTGCTACCACCTCTCCATATTAAGTTGGGTCTAATTAAGCAGTTTGTAACTGCGCTAGATTTTGGAGGGGAAGTTTTCCAACAGATTCGGGTCATATTCCCTAAACTCTCTGAGGCCAAAGTAAAGGCTGGCATCTTTGTAGGACCACAAGTCAAGGCGCTGTTGAATTCAAAGAACCTTGAAGCCAAGATGACTCCGATCGGAAAAGAGGCTTGGTGTGCTTTCCGTGATGTGGTTCGTGGGTTTTTAGGCAACCATAAAGCACCAAACTATAAGGAGTTAGTGTCAAACTTGATTAAGTGCTATGGCAAAATGGGGTGCCGTATGTCTTTAAAATTACACTATCTACATTCACATCTAGACTTTTTTCGTGATAACCTGGGCGATGTGAGTGAAGAACATGGCGAAAGATTCCATCAAGATATTCAAACAATGGAGAAAATGTACTAGGGCCATTGGGATGCTTCCATGATGGGAGACTACATATGGTCGCTGATCAGAAAGGATAAGAATGTTCATACGTGGAAGGCGCGTTCTTCAGTGCATTTTTAAGGAAAACACACTGCATAACGAGGCTTGTTATTCTCTTATCGGTTCTCCTCATGATATATATTATATCCTTGCACTATTTTGGGTTTGTCAAACAATTTTGGCTCAATAAACATTAATTTCCAGTAGTGTTTTTATTTTCAGAAAATATTTGGTAGACTTCTTTATATACTTTGCCATATGAAAAGTGTGATAACCTATATTTTTGAAACGGTTGATGATAGAGCAAAACCAATATCATTTTTGGAATCCGCGCCCCGAAATCATTAAGAAACGACAGAAAAATCACAATACACAGAAAATGTTTCAAATTTTGATATCCAGTGTAATTTACTCTGGCCAAATTCACGAAAAAAAAATGACAAATCTCAAAATTTCGCAAAAATTTAATCACACCTAGCTACCAATAAGATCACTTATGGCAGTTACATCGGAGAGAATAATAAAAATTCATGAGACGCAACGAAACAAAGCTGTTGAGTATAAATATAAAGGCGGCCATACATAGCAACCGTTATTATAATTTAAAAAACATTATTATTCAAACTACCTTCAGAAATTACATCGATACATTTAAATACAAAAGACGAAAATGAAACCCAGAAATTTCATGTCATCAATTCTCTGAAAATCACGAACCCTCTTACACTTTGGGGGAAGCACACATAGATACCACATAAACGTTACTGGCCATCTAAAAGGCTCCATCTCCGGTTAACACTCTAGCTACAGTTTCAACTGCATGAGTAACTCCAACTGAAGTTTAAAAAATAATAATTTTCCAAAACAATCATTAAATATAAAAAATTTAAATATTAATACCGAAAAGTTACTTCAATACATTAATTCCAACTTGAAACGCTAAATTTCATAGGAGGAAAACTCGTAATTCACAAATTACATCAGAGAGACAACTCTCTCCTTCAACACAAAACCCAGTATGGTTTCTAAATTACAAAAATTCCAGTAATTTACCGTTTCCAAATGAAACTACAAATTTACATCGTTATTCTAAATAAGAACAGATATTATGAACCCCAAAAAACACGCAACCTACTATGTAAACAAAACCAAAAATTAAAACAAATCATTGCATAATGAAGTGTTCGCTTTGTTTGTAAGCGAGCCTCTATAAATATATTCCTAACCGAACAAACTGCATTTACAGCCGGACATAATTTTCTAATATTCTCTATGCAAACGCGCGAACGTAAAAAAACATTTTTCATTATTTAATATCTAAAATATAATGTTAAAACTCCTTAACACAGTAAAATCTAATTTCAGAATAAAAAAAAATTTAAACAGCCTACGTAAGTATACAAAATATCACTCGGAATTTGTCTTGAAAAAGAAAGAAAGAAAAAAATAGACAACAATAATCAACCCACCTATAAAAATATAAAAATTAATGAATATATAAAAAAAATGAAAAAACAGAAATTAATTTATCAAAAGAATTTACGAAAACAATTTCTCTATTTCAATTAAACACATTTTTATCTTTTTATAACAAATTTAGCTTCCTTGTGGTCTCGCAATTTATATACGGCAAACATATAATCTTACAGCGTCCGAATTTGACCCTGTATAAATTAGAGTCTTTAACGATTATTTTTCGACTTTCACTTTAAAATTAACTTAAACTATAAAGCGAAAACTACAAAGCGATCCTTAAAATTATACACATCTCATGTTCGTGTGTCTAAAGGATTTACAGGCGACACATCCAGTCAAAGAATAATCTTAAAACTCATACTAAATCTGGAAAATTTTCTTACGTAAATGTTCATTCTTTTACAATTCGCCACTATATACATAATACACCTAGAAATGCGTCACCTATCCGCTCAAACATTTTAAACCTTACCGTATAAAAATGCATGTCACAATCTATTTAAACAACTAAAATAATTTAATTCATATAAGTGTAAAATTTATTTACTAATCATTATTATTATTATTATTATTATCACAATTATTACTAATTCAGAAAATGTAAAGACAAAAAAACTTTAAACACAAAATAGGTAGGCTTTTAGACAGGAGTAAAAGTGGAAAGAAAGAAAAAAAAAGGAATGAGTCACCGGACAGCAATTATCAATTTTCAAATTTCTCTCTCCAAACGAAACGAAATCTAAAGAAAACAACGTGCGAAAAAGGAAACAAACGACTCGAATTAAATTTCAGACTCAAACTGAGTCGGGACAGAGTCCGACTCCATGGAAGCAAAAATGTGAGTCGAAACGGTTTTAAAACAGTTGAGACACCAACGAGAAGAGAAAAGAAAAACAAAATTTTGACCGCGAAAATTACGAAGACGCTAGGAGGATTTCGAAAGTGAGACCCCATTTTGAATGACATTTACAATGAATTGTTAAGGAATGGGATTCGAAATTTGCTTGCAAATGGGTTAACACAATGCATCTTTACTATTTAAATAACCGAAACAGAATATTTATTAATGCTATAATACGGGTAGCAACAATTTTGACCGAAATATAAGGCACGTGGGAAAGCCCCGTAAGTAAATGTAATTAGGGCCGCCGCTTGGCCCCAAAAATGTAGTAATTAATCTTTATTAATCTTTCTTATTTGCGTTTTGTACTATTTTTCCCCTTCTTTATTCCATTTCTCTTCTATCATTAATCATTCTCTTTACACTCTTTTCACTCTCGCTGTCGCTGTATTTTATAAATACGGTAGACGTGACCGAGTGGAAAGCCGTTATAATTCAAACAATGCAAGGGAGACCGGGGGGGGGGGGGTAATTATACGTTTATTAACATTTTACTAACTTTATTTATACCGAAAACACAGTTAAATGGGGTAATGCGAGGGGGGAATTTAACGTTAACATTTTAGTCTGAGATACGAAATAATATTCTACATTCACACAAAACATCTTAACACCAAAAGACACCTTCTTATACCAAAGGCCATTCGATGACTGCCCTTTTTTGGGCATTTCTCTCTCTCGTCCTGCTTGGACCTATTCTTAGTGTTGCCAACTCGTATTTTATATTTTTTTCAATACAACCATTTTTATTTCTTATTTAATAAAACTTAATTGAACATTATTAAATTTATAAACAAACATTTAATTCTTAATTAGACATTACTACAGGGGAGGTACCTCATTTTTCATTTGCTCGTTCTCCCTCCTCATCTTGTGCGGAACGGTCTTCTACACAAGTATCGTTCTTTACATTAATTATACTCTGTGTGTTGTTTGCAGTTAAAATGTATATATGTACGGCATGCGAAGGTGCCCCCTCAGGGTATTTGATTGCGCTCGTATGTAGGAGAATTACGACTTCTGATTGATCGAGGACCTTGGTGTAGTGGATAGCATATCCGACCGGCAATTGGATGATCCCGGGTTCGATTCCTGGAGGTACCTCATTTTTCATTTGCTCGTTCTCCCTCATCTTGTGCGGAACGCTCTTCTACACAAACGTCGTTCTTTACATTAATTATACTGTGTATTGTTTGCAGTTAAAATGTGTGTATATATATATATATATATATATATATATATATATATAAAATGTGTGTGCGTGTGCGCGCGCGCGTGTTAAAATTACCTGTAAACAAGGAAAATAAAATAGAAAAGAAATAGTAATGATAACGGAATATCACCATGTTAATAAGAATGTTAGTTTCATTTTCTTTGCCTATGAAGTATTCTTATTCGTGTTTGCAATCGCTTCCATTAGGAGCGCACCTGTTGACGTGGAAGCCGGAGCAAAAATTTCACAAATACAGTCGAACGGAGACAGGAGTTCATTGCTTTGAGTCTGGAGCCTGTTTAGTCCGATGACGATGTTAAGAGTGCCGTGCACGAGTGTCTGCAAGCAGCCGAAGTAGTTCTTCGTGGACGGAATCCAGGCACTCTTATCACTGTGAAGGAATTAAAAAATTCAGGAGATTGTGTTAAAAACTAAAATATTGATGGAGACTAGGCTTTAATTAAAGTGAGTAGTATGGCCGCAAAATGGACGAGTTCATCTGCAATTGCAATGTTGATAATATGAGTGCCAGTGCCAACCCCCTTCCCCCTTGTTGCAATGCCAACCCCCTCTCCCAGTGCCAACCCCAGGGTCCGAAAAAGAAAAGGGGGGAGGGGAACACCCCTCGCAAGCTGGGGAGTCCACCTAACCACTTTGGGGGAGAAGTTGGGACGGCCTCACCCCCCAAAGGGGTATACCTAACCTAAGAGAGAGACAGGAGGAGAGAGAGTAAGAGACCATCCAGCTTCTGCGAGATGCAGAAGCTTAATGAGAGCTCAAAGTAGCTTCACTTGGCTTAGAACTCGAAATCCGCCAGTTTGCTTAATCCGCCAGTTTGCTTAATCCGCCAGTTTGCTTAATCCGCCAGTTTGCTTAATCCGCCAGTTGGCTTAATCCACCAGTTGAATTAGAAGACCTAGAAGGCAGTATATATATATATATATATATATATATATATATATATATATATATATACACACACATCTGCCTTCTAGGTCTTCTAATTCAACTGGTGGATTAAGCCAACTGGCGGATTAAGCAAACTGGCGGAATATATGTATAGCGAAATTTGGCAGCTCAAACGATATATATATAATATATATATATATATATTTGCAATTTAGGCCTTCTAAGCCGACTCACGGATTTCTAAGACAACTGTCAAGAATATCTGAATAGCGCAATCTGGCAGCTGAAAAGTTAATTAAAATATATATATATATATATTTTAATTAACTTTTCAGCTGCCAGATTGCGCTATTCAGATATTCTTGACCTTTGTCTTAGAAATCCGTGAGTCGGCTTAGAAGGCGTAAATGGCAATATATATAATATATATATATATATATATATATATATATATATATCGTTTGAGCTGCCAAATTTCGCTATACATATATTCTTGACAGTTTGCTTAGAAACCCATCAGTCGGCTTAGAAGGCGAACCAGCCATTTGGTATATATCTTCCCATCACCCCAGTTATTCCTTAATATTATATACAACCAAAAGAAATAAATAAAACACCATTACATCATTCTGTTTATTTAGACGAGTTAGGGGAAATAATTCATGAAATATATAGGAAATAGATATACATTCAAAAATAATATACAGCAAAAATACACACATTAAGCGAAGGATATATATACATTCTTAAATAATAATATTAGTACAGGATAAAACTATATGACCATTTAATATATGTACGAGCAAATACGCCCTTATATATATAAACACCAAAACTTATATAAAAAAATAGTAATAGTACAGGATAAAACTATATACCCATTAATGTATATACAGTGTATATATAAACAGCAAAACCTATACAAAATCAAAATGCATACACCTTATGTTCTACCGCGCTTAACTAGAATACTAAACTCGCACGTGATCGAGTCTACAGTTACATCATTGTTGCTCTGTACTATACAATAAATACGATCTAGCATTATTTCACCACTCAAGGTGTGCGGGTGCCTATACTCGATGTAAAGGGCCTTCATATCGTTCAATACTATTTTTGTGCCCACTTTGAAAAAACTATATAAGGCTATGGCTTGATTGCCTGTTACCTCTCATCCGTTGGAAATTTCCAGCAGATTACAGTGGAGAGTTAACGACAAAACCCTACGTTATTTCTTTAGAGAGTTATGTATATGTAGGTTTTCAAATGACCTCTTTATGTTTATTTGCCTTCGGTATTTGCGCTGCCTAATGGTAAATAAAGAAATTACCTCACCTTATTACTTTGTTGGGCCTCACTTTTGTTCGTAGGGCGCGACGATCTCTCTCGGTTTATTTGCTGTAGGCATTCACTACAAAATACCTGAAGGAATGGGCCGATCCTCTTTATAGTTATTAGGTTTTATATTATGAGGATTTCACTCAGAACTTAAAGGAAGATAAAGTACATCTGCCTTGCTTAAAGCATCGCTGTCACATAAGCAGCTCAGAGTGCCACCAATATAAATCGTTAGGAATCCGCTGATTCTTCAAAGTTCGTTGACTCTTCTCTTGATGTAATTTTCATGAGTCAGCAATGGAAAATGTTGAATACAAAATAATAAATTTGGTTTTCTTGTCATGCAGGCCCAATGTCTACATATGGGGTTCTATGTATGGTAATTAATTTCATTCTCAATAGGCTATGTCGCCAATCCCGAGGCAATTTTGACAATTTTGAAGTTATTTACTTCAATAAATTAATAATTTGTATTTAATTAAGGAATAAAGGTATCACATGCGAAACCATATTGTAAAAATGTATAGCTTTTCCATACTCCCCTTACAATTGGATGGCAAATTGTCTTTAAACACAGACAGAATACAATCAAAAGTACGCACAAAGAGGGCGTCGTTAGCCACAACATCGTTATTAAATTCAAGTTTATAAACACTCCTTTCCAATCGAGGGTTTTTTCTTACCGATCCGAGCTTTTCAATCGTGAATTCTTCACAACGCATAGCGGCAGTTGAAATAATCTTCTAAATTGTAACGACAGCACCTCATTATATAAAGATACAACTCTTCAGGGTGAACAGTGTAGGCGAGCTCTGCCCTGTACCGCTCAAGTCCTTTGTACCAAAGTTCATGATATTTCGAGGAGACTAAACCATTTAAATAAGTGTCCAGTTCTAGACCATTCTCGCCATGTTCATTTCTACATTCGATATACCCGTCGAGCAGAGCGTGTATGCGTATTCAAGAACCGTATCAAAATAAACCAAATCCGTAACACGTGCGTCTAATATAGGTTTTAGTTTGCGGAAACCTGCGATTTCAAACATTATGTCGAGGATGAAACGGTTTCGCGTGGGGACAAGAACGTTATCAGATGCATTCTTCCACATCAGTCGTATATCAATGCATGGCTGATCGTTATTTATACACAACGTACAAACAATGGCATATGAGAGGGGTATCACTAATCGGCTCTCTTCTTGTACCTACACCTGCAGGTATTTTATAACGGTCCTCACCCCACTTCTCAACTGTCACGAAGACTCTATTCATCTCCTCAACACTTAAATAAACAACATTAGGTTTACCAGAGTTTGCTTGTCTACAAGTCAATTCAAGTACATAGTTAATGTCACCGGTTTTACTTCTGAACACACGCAATGACTTCGTCACGGACACGTCGTATAAGGCATTAAGAATGCTGCTCACAGGAAGCTCCATCGTTTTCTATTGTGAGATTTCACAACCAGTCGGGTTAAGCTCTGAGATGACTATGAGCAACCGGTGCGCTGTTTGGCTCGGGGATAGGTGTGGAGGAGTGAGTCATACCAAGCGTCAATGTTTCGTAAACGAGCTTGTTCAGCATGAATCATGCGAGTACTTGTGCCCATTATACCGGCCAATTATCCGATACATGGGGCAATATCGGTTTTAATGTTTTATCGAAATATGCACTCGACGTTCATTTCCACAAACTAAACACATTAACAATCCGGCGCACTATTTGAGAGAAACATGTGCCCGTATTAATCCTTTTTGTTTAACAGTCGATACTCGTCTCTAACTTCTATTAAGAACTCAGTCCTTTCGCCACAACCTCACTGCGAACCTCGTCATGATATATCTGAATGTAGTGGTAAAAGTACTTTTGCTTGTCCATGATGAAAAGGTTTACATTCTCAGCCGCAGGGTACGCGTACTCAGTATGTGCAGCATGACATAATACCGCCTGTCATACCACTCATCAACAGGACTCACTACCCATACCCGTTGCTTCTCTTCGGCGCGCGTTGTTTCTTTCACCTCACGGTATATGTACGCTTTTATACAGTTTAGCCCTACAACGTAATCCATTACATCGTTTGTGCCGCGAAATCCGGCAATGCTCTCGCCAGAATATCCATAGAGTATTTGAACAGCTTGTACCTCAAGCTTCGCCCGATTCAATGTAGCCGTAAAAGTCTTAAAGGAGGGAGGGCTAGGCCGTCTTTCAGTATTCACCACATCTTCTGACTTTACCAAATACGACTTCACAAACGTTGAACACAATATCAAAAGTAGCCATCACTATTTTTCGTCTACATGAGAAAATACACGTTTGAGCTCTAGGGATTGCAGCGGCCAATGAGCACGCAGGGGTAGAGATATAACCAGGTAGTAGCAGGAGTCACGTGACCCTTTGATTGAGCTTACAGTGGGCGGAGCTTAGGACTGTACACACACACACACACACACGCACAAAAAGGAGAAAATGGAACCCTAATTGAAACATTTACAAATTATATGTAATAAATAACACATCGTTAACAATAGACATATATATATATATATATATATATATATATATATATATATATATATATATATATATATAACAATCAAGGATTATGATATCCAAAGGGTACGATATCATAGGTACCAGCCACCTGGTAACGTTTCCTATAGGTGTTACGGCATACCTTCGTACCCCTAAGTTCCTTCATGCCCCCTAGTTTCTGCGGCCGGAAATTGTGGGTCCCCACAGACAGTTGGGGTGGATGGTTACCCTCATCTTCCAAGCACACTAGATCCTTCAACGAGTCAAAGTTAACGACTCGTTGGTTCGCATGGTTAAGCGTAATACCCTTAGCCTTCGATATATTTCATATCCTCCCCCACCCTCACCCTTACCCCATAAGTTTTTGGCCCTCTTGATACAAAGGAGTCAGCGTATGCACCATCACTATACTCATCCTCTCTGTGAATATTACGCTATCTGTGTCAGCGTACAGCACCCTCCGCCCAAGAGAGTGCAGTAGTCCCCAAAGCTTGATTCCTGCGTTTGCCGTTGTGAAGCTGGCTGCAGGTATGTTTGTAACACGTGAGGTATCTGTGGCCAGTTCGGTGATGTTGTACTTTATTATGTACGTGTTACCAACATTTACGATCTCCATAACCTCTTTATCGGGGGTATTGGCATAATCCCACACCTCGTTATAACTTTGGGTTAGGTGAACGTTCCCCTTACCTGTATTCTGTGCAAACTTGCCATAAAGACTATTTAGGCACAACTTTGCACTAAAGCGCTTACCAGGGTTCTTAACAACTTGGGCCCGATCAGATTGTATCCCTTCACGGTCACGGTAACGCTGAATATAAGCCGATTTCTCACCCTCGCTCTCAACCCCTCGCGGGTAGCCTGATGCTTCTACTTTATCCCTCAAAAAAGTATTTATATACGGCAAGGTTGGGGAGTTTCTAAAACCTCCACATCTCATATATCTTCAATATTCTGTAACCATGGCGGATGGCTAGGGACAGCTCAGGACTTGTATATACACCTCTGATCTTCTTCTGGTTGGTTGTATGATTACAGGACCCATTATTCTACTCTGCGCACTTCACGCACAGGGGAAACATGAGTTTGTGATCTATAACGACGGGTAAGATCGGCATCCATAAATCGTGAAGGGGGAGCACGTCTACGAAAGAAAGACCGAAATAGGACCCGTTGAAATTTATTGAGAACACCTCGATGGTGGGCAGGTCAAGTCCCACCAGTTTTTCAGGTGCGCCTACAGGACGCAGGATTGTTCTTCATCACGTACGGATATAAAGAACAGAAGTCGTAGTAATGGAGCTTCACGCCCTCCGTAGGTGAAAAGTATAGCTTGAATGGGTTTGTACGCCCTCCGAACAAGCTATCACCGCATTTGAAAGGATCCAGCACCATTGAACGCTTGATCGTGTTTATTTCTTCACGGTACTGTCCATCTGTTTTCATCCGTGCATCATACTCATGCTCCCACAAGACCTTGTGAGTGAACTGGGCACCTATAAGCTGATCGCGGGTGCGGGTCCATGCAAGACTGTCGGCAGGAGATCTACTGTGGATATCTCCTACGATTTCATACTCAGGACGTGGGCACCCATGCCACCAACAACCGTTAAAGGAGTACACAGTCTTCTCGCCAGTGGTACGGTCTTTGCTTAGACACGACCATTGACCATAATGTGTACTACTTCTGTGTCTGCTGTTGTATGTGTGTGAGCCAGTAAATAGCCTTGTGCCCATAACTGTGAGGGTTGTTTCTGTGAATGACGGCTAAGGTGTCTTTAGGCATGAAATTGTTCTTGAACACCTTAAAGCACAATGAAGCGATTGTGGTTGCGACTTGCAGCGGATCGCAGTTGAAACGGTCTATGTACATCCTTTTAAAGGCCTGGAAACATACAGTACTCTAAGCACGCGTACATCATTCACACAATAACGCTCACATTCATCAGCTATATTGTATGGACTCGTTTCATTAAAACTGTTGTAGTAGCAGTCAAAATCTTCACGCTCACTATCACTAATGTTGGTGTAGTTAAAGTATTGTTTGGGGGGAGGTAGTCCTACGTAATTTAAAGTGTAGCTAGTGACGAAAGTGTAAAGGAAATACCCTTTTGAAACTTCGGCAGCTACACACACTACCTTGGGTAGCTTGGTTAGTTTACAAGGTTTGAATAATAAAATATCTTTAAACTGAACATTACCTCTTATCTGCCTTTGTATAAGCTTGTTCCCTCTTTTCATGGGATCACCCGTGAATATCTCTGACTCGTGCTCAAGCAGTTCCTTATAAAGGAACTGTGTCAAATTTTGCCCCGTTATGGGCAAGAATATACACAGTCATTTTTTTGAACTTGTCCGCTAACTTGACAATATAGGACAGAGAGTTTCACAAGGCTCTCGTGTGCGATCTTTTTAAAAACGTTTGTCCGTTTACCACATTTGTGACACTCATCACACTCAACCTCCATGCACTCATCGCAGATAGTCTGGCTTACAAGTAGATGTGGGATTAAACTCTCGCCTTTCAGGGTTTGTGTAAGTTTCTTTATCTTAATACACAGTTATACAAGGTCTATTTTTAGGTTTAGCGTCTTTCACATAATATACATGCTTTGCTCCATCCGCCTTATATTTCTCATGGCATGTAGAACAGTGTATTTCATCACATTTATGCTTGAATTTCCCCCAATTATCCATCATATGAAACACCACATTCACATATTCTCATTTTCCTGCAAGTGTAAATTGACTTATGGAATTCAAAGCATTTATTATTGAAAAATGTACGTCTGCACACATTACATTTCCTCTTCTCAGCTTCAACTTCACGACTTTCACATTTGGAGTTTTTACACCACTCACATACCATGTGGCATTCCTTAGTGTTTCACTATATCATCCGCAAATTCGAGACATCCCTTACACAAACCATGATACCTTCCATATTTTCGACTTTGATCATAACTAGCGTAGAGAGTCCTTATATTGCGGATGGGGAGATACGTTGTTCCTGAAATTTGTAAAATAAGTAGAGGTCTCGTACGATCTCAGTAGCATGGGCGCAAAATGGGAGAGTGCAATGCAATTGCAAATGTTGCAAGGCACCCATAGTGCCAACCCCTTTTGTTGCTGAGCTGCCATTGGCTTCGAAGGCGTAAATGGCTCTTTCGGGTTGAGTTACCAGATAGCGCTATTTATATAATTAATGCATATATTCTGGAATACAAATCCGCTTTAGAAGACAGCCAATTGATATAATTAAATACCGTGTACAAACAAAAAGAATTAAATAAAACACCATTACATCATTCTGTTTATTTAAGCGAATTAATGGAAATATATAGAAAATAAAAATACAATGGAATATATATGACCAAAATTAATAATAGCATAGGGACGATGAATATACAGGGTGTCCCAGAATTAACTATCTATTTCAATGAAATCGGACAAATTTAATAAAAACTGACATAATTTTGTGTTTATTACTAAATTATGATACAAAAACAAATAGATTTATAAATCATAAGTCAAAACTTTATTGAGAAGTTTCAACATGTGCACCGTCTGTATCTCTGCAAATTTCAAATCTATCCTCAGCGCTGCGAAACACATTTTGAAGCATTTCAGGTGTTATCTCCCGCACTGCCAACTGGATGCGTTCTTTAAGTGCAGCTAAACTATTGATCTTTTGGCGATAAACCTTTGTTTTTATGAAACCCCATGCAAAGAAATCCAGGGGTGTCAAATCCGGAGAACGGGGAGGCCAAGGTCGAGGTCCTCCACGTCCAATCCACCGATTCGGAAGGCATCTGTTGAGGTATTCTCGAACAATTAGAGCATAATGACATGGTGCTCCATCTTGTTGAAACACAACATTATCAAGAATGCCATCATCAAGAAGCTGTGGTTCGAGAAACTGCTGAAGCATATCAAGGTAGACGGTACCTGTTACAGTTGCTTCCGCAAAGAAGAATGGGCCATAAATTTTGGATTTGGTCATTCCAAGCCACACGTTAACTTTTGGAGAGTCTCTTTGCCATTCTATGACTTCAGACGGTCTTTCATTGGACCAGACACGACAGTTGTGTCGATTGACTTTACCACACGTGTGGAAAGTCGCCTCATCACTGAATAAGATGTTATCCAATAAACTTTCATTTTCGATTTGATCCACAATTCTGCACACCTTGCTGCTCGATTTGGATAATCCTCTTCATTTAGGGCATGCAGTACTTGAATGTGATAAGCCTTTTTCATCAGTGTCGAACGCAAGATTCTATGAACTGTTGTCTTGGATATGTTGAGTCTTCGACCGGCCTCCCTAACCGAAGTTGTTGGTTCATCCTCAAACAATTGTCGTACCTGTTCGGTACTGTTACGTGCTGTCCTTGGGCGTCCTCTTCCCACCTCGTCGTGTACGGATCCAGTTCTTTTAAATTTGTTCACAAGTTCACGAATCGCTTTGTCTGTAGGGCCGGTTCTGTGGAATCTTCTTGTAAATTTTTCTCTGATTTCATTACATTGCATTCCTTTGATACGGGATGTTACAACAAAGATGCGTTCTTGTGTATTCATTATTAATAGGGTTCTGAAAGAGAATGAAAATAAAACTGAAAAACTATGAAAAAATTATGAAAATAAAATTATGAAAAAAATTTAGAAATTTATACATTTTTAACACATATGAAACATGATAAACATAAATAAAAGTGTGTTTTTAAAAAGTTTGTCCAATTTCATTGAAATAGTTAATTCTGGGACACCCTGTATAATAAATATACAATGGAATATACATATGATCAAAAAATAATAATAGCATAAGAAACACGAACGGGAAATATAAAATAAAAAATATAGAAAACGTTGTATTATCAATATATTACGACAGGAAAAATAAATAGTTATATTAAATAATTAAATATATTGACAATAATAATATACGAAACGTATAATCAAATGCATATTAGTAGAGGAAATATATATATATATATATATAGGGTGTCCCCAAAAAAACTATATACTCTTTATAGCATCATATATTTTATAATTTAAAAAAACCCAAACAATATATTGTTATAGCAATTGCCAATGAAAGGTAAATAGTAATCTAAGTGATCAAAATGTTATAGCGAGTTGTTTGCATATAAAATTTAATTAACTACGCCAAGTGCTCAAAATGTTCTCCGGCGGCATGAATGCACTTTCAATACAAAATCGTGTGGTCTGATGAAGCTACCTTCAAGCTGAATGGCACAGTAAATCGACACAACTGCAGGTACTGGTCACTTGATAATCCACACGTTTATTTGGATAAACATGTTAATTTACGAGGATTAACAGCATGGTGTGGTTTATCATCCAGGGGTTTGGTTGGACCATTTTTCTTTAATGGGACAGTTACCGGTGCCGCATATCTCGAAATGCTGCGGACAGAAATTATACCTGCAGTTCGAAAGTTGTTTGGAAACGACGACTTTTACTTTCAACAAGATGGAGACCCCCCTCATTATCATTGTGATGTCAGAAGGTACCTCGATGAAACGTTGCCTAACCGTTGGATAGGAAGAAGAGGAAGCGTTGAGTATCCTCCACGTTCACCGGACTTGACTCCACTTGATTTTTACTTGTGGGGCTACCTGAAGGATGCAGTTTATGGTACAAGACCTGCAACACTCGAACACCTTAAGGATGCAATTAGGGAAAAGTGCGGGACCATCACAGCATCCACATTAGTCCATGTCTGCGAATCAGTTAGTCGACGCATTCAAAAGTGCATTCATGCCGCCAGAGAACATTTTGAGCACTTGGCGTAGTTAATTAAATTTTATATGCAAATAACTTGCTATAACATTTTGATCACTTAGATTACTAATTTACCTTTCATTGGCAATTGCTATAACAATATTTTTTTTTTTTTTTTTAAATTATAAAATATATGATGCTATAAAGAGTATATAGTTTTTTTTGGGACACCCTCTATGTGTATAATGTTATATATATATATATATATGTATGTATGTATGTATGTATATATATATATATATATATATATATAGATATAATATATATATGTGTGTGTGTGTATATATATATATATATATATATATATATATATATATATATATATATATAATATATATATACACAATTAAATAAATAAATATACATCCTTTATGTTCTACGGGTTATTAAATAATTAAAAATAATAATACACGAAACTTATAATCAATTGCGTATTAGTACAGGAAATATATAAATACACAATTAAATAATTAAATATACTTCCTTTATGTTCTACGGCGGAAAAAGCTAAACTCACACGTAATCGAGTCTACATTCACATCGTTATTACTTTGTACTACGTGGTAAAACCGTCCAAGCAACACTTCACCGTTTAACTTATACGGATGCATATACTCGACATAAAAGTCTTTCATATCGTTTAATACTATTTTCGTGCCCACTTTACATTCGGTTGGCAAGTTATCTTTAAACACGGATAGAATACAATCAAAGGCACGCACAAAGAGGTCATCGTTAACCACAACATCATTATTAAATACAAGTTTATAAACACGCCTTTCCAATCGAGGGTTTTTTTCTTACCGTCCCGAGCTTTTCAATCGTGAACTCTTCTTCACTCTGCATAGCGGCAATTGAAATAATCTTCCAAGTCATAACGACAGCTATTCGTTATAAAGAGGTACAGCTCTTCAGGGTGAACAGTGTAGTCAAGCTCTGCCCTGTACCGCTCAAG
The DNA here is from genome assembly GCA_023014485.1 of Bathynomus jamesi. Lineage (NCBI taxonomy): Eukaryota > Metazoa > Arthropoda > Malacostraca > Isopoda > Cirolanidae > Bathynomus > Bathynomus jamesi. The sequence goes on along the minus strand of JAJOZX010007372.1, from coordinate 52,073 downwards.
TGCTCTGTACCAAAGTTCAGGATATTTCGAAGAATCTAAACCTTTTAAATATGCATCCAGCTCTAGACCATTCTCGCCTTCATCCTTACATTCGATAAATCCGTCGAGCAGAGCGGTGTATGCGTATTCAAGAACCGTGTCAAAATAAATCATATCCGTAACACGAGCGTCTAATATAGGCTTCAGCTTGCGGAATCCGACGATTTCAAACATTCTGTCGGGGATGAAACAGTTTCGCGTAGGGACAAGAACGTTATTATCAGATGCGTTCTTCCACATCAGTCGTATATCAATGCATGGCTGTTCTTTATTTATACACAACGTGCAAACAACGGCATATGAGGGGGCGTCACTAATCTGCTCTCTTCTTGTACCTATACCTGCAGGTGTTTTATAACGGTCCTCTCCCCACTTCTCAACTATCACGAAGACTCTATTCATCTCCTCAACACTTAAATAAATAACATTACGTTTGCTTGCTTGCCTGCAAATCGTTTCAAGTACATAGTTAATGGTGCCGGTTTCACGCCTGAACACGCGCAATGACTTCGTCACGGAGACATCGTACGAGGCGTTGAGAATGCTTCTCAAAGGAAGTTCCATCGTATTTGCACGTCCACTCGGTTCAAGCTCTGAGATGACTATGAGCCACAGGTGGACGGATCGGCTCGACTGGCAGAGTGAGTCACGCTGATGAAACGTGTACGGGTTTGTTCGAACTCGTGTGTTTCGTGAGGTACACGGGTGGGCGGCTCGCTGGGGGGAGCGCGTCACACTGTTAAACCGTGTACAGGCTTCTTCAAACACTTGTGCTCTTGGACAAACAGAATTTTCCACTACATGAACCAATATCGACTTTAACGTTTTATCATTCACCAGACGTTCATCTCTACAAACTAAACATCTTCACAATCCGGCGCACTATTTGAGAGAAATATGTCCATATTTATCCCTTTTGTTTAACAAGCGATACTCCTCTCTAAAGTCTGTTAAAAACTCTCTCAGCCCATTAGCCACACCCTCATTACAAACCTCATCATAATATATATTAATATAGTGGGAAAAATACGTAAGATTCTCCATGATGACAAGATTTACATTCTCAACCGTAGGGTACGAGTAGTCGGTATGGTGTAACATGACAATATCGCTTGTCACACCACTCATCAACAAGACTCACTATCCATAACCGTTGCTTATCTTCTGGACGTGTTGCTTCTTCTACTTCGCGGTATATGTGAGCGTTTATAAAGGTTAGGTCTATAACATACTTCACTACATCGTCTGTACTACGAAATCCTACAGTGCCCTCGCCAGAATACCCGTAGAGTATATGAACATCTTGGTCCTTCGTACGGCTCAATGTTGCCTTAAAAGTACCAAAGGAGGGTGGAATAGGGAGTTTTCAGAATCTACCACATCCTGGCACTTTGCCGAATACCACTTCATAAATGTTGAACACGCAATATCAAAGGTCGCCATTACTATTTTTCTTCTACGCGGGAGAATACACGTCTGAGCTCATGGGTATGCAGAGGTCAACTGAGCACACAGGGATAGAGGCATGCTCAGGTAGCGGCAGGACTCACGTTGCCCATCTTACAGTGGGCGGGGCTTAGCTTTTTACTGTACACACCCACACGCACGCACGCAAAGGAGAAGCTGAAACCTTAATTGGAGCAAATATATGTGATAATAAACATATCAATACACATATATATAAATATAATCAAGGATTAAGGTAGCCAAAGGGTACGGTATCATAGGTACCAGGCACCTGGTAACGTTTCCTATAGGTGTTACGGCACACCTTTGTACCCCTAAGTTCCTTCACGCCCTCCAGCTTCTGTGCCCGAAAATTGTGGGTACCTACAGTCAGTTGGGGCGGTCGGTCGCGCTCATCATCGTCCAAGCACACTAGTTCCCTCAACGAGTCAAAGTTAACGACTCGACGGTTCGCATGGTTAAGCGTTATACCCTTAGCCTTCACGATATACTGGTATCCTTCCCCACCCTCATCCGTACCCCATACGTTTTTGGCCCCGTTGAGCAAAAGAGTCTGCGTATGCGATGTCTCCATACTCATCCTTGATCTCGTCAGTTAGCTCTCCGAGGAATTCCCCAATAGCAGGCATGTATTCACCTTCCTTTGCTGTGAATATCACGCTATCTGTGTCAGCATACAAAACCCTCCGCCAAGAGAATGCAATAGGCCCCAAAGTTTGATGGGTGCGTAGGCTGTTGTGAAGCTGGCTACAGGTATGTTTGTAACCCGTCAGGTATCTGTAGCCAATTCGGTATAGTTGTACATTATTATGTAAGTATAACCTACATTCACAATCGCTGGAAGCTTTTACCGCGAGGAGTTGCAGAAAGTGACATTTATTTTAGGAAAAAGTGTGTTTAAAATTGAAAAAAATTTAGGCAGCAAAGGTTCAGGAAAGAGAAAAATGTACCTGGTGAAATGGCTGGGTTACCCAGAAAGCTTCAACACCTATATAAAAGCTGCTGCAATAATAAAACTTAATTAGTATGCAACATGGCGCCTAGCCACTTCTATGTCACACTCCCGTCCTCTTCTCTGCCTGTACATCCTAACACCACCCTTGCCAACTTTGTGACAGAACTCCACGGACCCATTGAATTGGAGCGTGATTCGTATGAGGTGGGGTTATGTGAACTCCAGTTAGCCACCAAATTTTTAACTCTTGAAAATGAGCAAATCATATTTATGAGCCTTAGAAGAACCGATGAGTGCGAAAAATTAGGCATAACCTTAGACAATACTATGCGTTCAGTCATGTTCGGTGAGGAACGGTACTATAGCACAAATGTATCGCTAGGAATCGGGCATTATGATACAGCCATGGACATTGTGACGGGGTTAAACAAGTCTTGAAAAGTCGTACTTGACAAATGATTTACTTTTTGAAGTCGTAAACATAGACACGCCTGCATGCACATTGAAGTTAAAGTCAACGCTTAGTAAAAATATTAGAGATAAAGAGCTGTTCGCAATTGTGGCTGAGGGCCAATATAGCGCAGTTCTCCAAAGAGATACCTTTCACGAGGTACAGCATGACTTGTCCAGCTTAATGTAACAAATGAAGATGGAGAAATTGGGTGAAAGCCCTCCACCCCCAGACATGTGCTATATTTACATCAATATCGTAAAGCATCAATTTATTGGGGACACCCAGGCTCGCCTGCTGCGCATTGCACACATCCCCAACCATTAGGGTGGAGTGAAAATGGCCCCAAATTTTTTTTTGTGAATTTTAACTTACTTGAGGTTTTAAAAGTTGCCAATGGACTAATAGAACAATATGCAAAAAAGTTTATTAAAATCAGACAATCTTTTGATCGACCACCAGACGTTATAAGTTTACAATAATATACGATTTTACACAAAAATACCTAAAATACGAGTAAACATCAGACTATATATTTTTAGTTATTTTGGCACACTATTATGCTAACGATAGAGTCTGAGTTATGCATGCATGGTTAATTCAGAATTGATAGTCACGTTTAGACTCAAGTTTCGGCATAAGCTGCCGAGAAGCGACGCGAGCCCGAATAAATCCATGGCGGGACGTCTCGCCACACACAGCGGCTGAAGCTTCGGTAACTAGGTTCACGCATCTTTCCACCGCCTGTGTGTGACAAGGGAAGCGAGGGAAGAGGACACTTGGTGAAATTTGAGCAGAGATCATGTCGTTCAATTCGTTGTCCGTCATATCCATCGTAACAGGAGGCTCCGTCACGGTCAAAGTCTGCCAATCGACCATGTCCTGGTATTCGGTCGCGTCGAGGTTGAGCGGTGGCACTCGAAACCTGCGGATTTTGTTTGCAGACACATGTGATCTTGCCTTCATGATTCTTCTGAGTCCGAGTTCCCTTATATGGGTCGCTCATCTGTGATCATGGCTAATAGCACGTTCTCGGGGTGTCCGCAGAAGCCGTTTCGCCGAATCACCGGGTCGACGACTTTCTTTAGAGAGGAGCTGAGGTACCGTGTTCTCACCATCATCACGTGCAGATGTTTGGCTCCATCTTTGCATGATGGCTGCGTCTTGATGGCGAACCATGTTGGGGCGTAGACCCGGATGATGAATGTGACAAGAGTTTTGATGTTGTTGGATGGTGCATCGAGGCCAACATAGAGGCGGAGGATTCTGTTGGCAGTTGTCAACCATCGCGAGTGGTTCAATGGTCCCGGTTTTCGCAATGCTAGATCACAGGGACAGTGTCCTTCACTGACAGCTTGACACATCTGCCACAGGTACTGCTGGTCAGTGCTCAGGTCCTTCACGTCAACATGCGGCAGTGGCTGTAATGGAGATATAGGTTCATACGATGTTATATGGAGTTCCGTGCATGCTGTGAGAGATTTCCCTATCGGTCCTGAGAAGCACTTAGGTCCTGTAGTTGCTCCATCTAAATGCTGAAACAGGTGTCGCAGGGGGAGCTCGTTAGCATGTAATAAGCACACGAGCCATTGCAGCGGTTTTTGTAGTAATTCCTCAAGCTGCCGAATAACTCCGCCATTATGTCCAGTGTTGACAGCGGTTCCGTCGCATCCGACGACTTTCACACTGTCGAGATCCACACTTCGCGCAGCCAAGCATTCAAAGATTACTTTGGAAATCGCCTTGCTTGATCCACTTGACGGTGTCACGTGGCCAAAGTACGATGAACCTGGTTCACAAATAATGCTGACGTGCTCTTCTGTATCTCTGTCCCGGTGGCCATGTCCTGCGGCGTCTCGTACATTTTTCATCGTTCTATCCTTTCGACCGTCGAAGTACAATCCAGGCAAGTCTGTCATACTGCTGTCTAGTTTTGTCAGTTCTTGACGAGTTCTACTTCTTTCTCGGCGAATTTTACTACGATCAATGACTTTGGAGGTGTCATTTGTAGACACAATTCCAATGTCTTGTAGCACGGATGAGGCAATAACGGCTGCTGCTCGATCTGAGACGCCCGTTCTATCGCACGCTTTAGCCAAACATGGTAATCGTACAGTCATCGTCATTCTTTGACGTTTACTCTCCAGTGTCGATAGATCAGGTTTACAGTGTGACTTAGATAGGGTGTATTCTTCGTCGCTGTTTTCGGTGTCGTCGTCCTTGTCTTCCTCGTTGTAGCTTCCAGAATTGCATTGCTGCTTCGATTGTTCTTGGTGAATGCTGTGTCTTCTCGATTCACAGACTTTCCTGGATATTTTCTTCTGTAGCTTTGTTGTTTCCACCAAATCGATGCCTCCTATAATCATCTTTCTGGCTCCTCTCTGGTCCTCTAGAAACTTTCTTTCTTTGAGTGGTACTTTGTCCGCTCTTTCGCACTTACAGCTCATGACGAAATCTACACATTTGCATTTGCTAATGTCGAAGAGTTTATCTGCGTCTTCTCTGAACTGTTCAAGTTGTTGCTTGTAGTTGTCGTTGTCCTTCCGAGCCTTGTATGGTTTCAAGATTTTCTTGTATTTCTCGTTGTACGGTCTGAGCGTTTCAATCACTCGTCCGTGCGTCACGGTCGGAAGAGACGCTTTCTCCCAAACAAGTTCAACATCAACGCAAACTTTTTTTGATACTTCGGCGAACGGTGGATATTTGTTATTCTTCGTTGTCAGCTGTTGTCTTGTATGGATGTAAGCCTTCATAACATCAGCGTAGGTGGGAAGAACATTTGTGGGTATCTCGCGTGGCGCGCCAAAAATCACACATGCCGCCTTCTCCCTCGTAATAATTTCCATTCTAAAAAAAAAACAATTATTATAAATTGTAAGCAATGTAAGACTATTAAAGAATTTCTGCAAGAAAAAGAAATATCAAATTAATACTGTCACACTCACTTGTCAAACACCTATAAACAGATATCAATATGTAATTAACTTACTTTTAATATCAAGTTTCACGAAAAAATGATGATAACAGCACAAATAACCTTCAATTCTCACTGCCACATGTGCACTGAGCTTGGCGGAGAAGCCGTGCTTTGCATATTACTCACTCTCCCCCCACTCCCAATCTCCCATCCCCTCTGACTCACGGACTGCATATGTTATCGCACCAAATCACTACCATCACTGAAACTAGCATTAAATCAATGTATGGTTAACTAAACTCTTTCTTATCTCACTTTCTCACATCAGCTCTAATAATTTGGTCACCCTCTGTAATTGCCATTAATTTACATTCCACACATGTTGTAATCTTAAATGTCAACCTCAAGTATGCAATAACACAGTCTACAGCAAACTAAGCTGTTAATTATTTGCATAAACATGGATGAAAGACCAGCATCTTGGATGACTCCTGATGGGCAAAGCGATCGTTAAAACATGAAATATGCCATATATTAAAATCGCTGGTGGTCAATCAAGCAATGCTTCAATTGTATTATAATTTCACATGCTTGTTTCTAAAGCCCATTGGCAACTTTTCCACACTCAAGTAAATTAAAAATCCAAAAATGACATTTTCACTCAACCTTACCAACCATAGAGGGAAAAGTTTGAGCATTACATATGACAAGCCCCATGATGTGAATGTTGTGACTAATCTATTAACCAACATCTCGATATATATAAGGACGATTGAGGGAAAAAATTTACCATTCGGTGATGGGAGCTTAACAGTGAAACTACACTTTCGTCGTTTATAATGACTCGAAGAGCATTCACAGTCTACCGAGGGGTGAGATACCAGCGTGGGAGTGGACTTGGATCCATTTTTGCATCCATACTACGCACTGCTGTCCCACTGTTGAAGAGGGGTGCCAGGTACCTAGGGCGGAAGGCGTTACAAACAGGTTTTAACGCGGCAGAAGACATAATGGGTGGAACTATGCCTAAAGAAGCTCAAAAAAATCATTTAAAATGTACACGGGACGAAATCATCAAAGATGCAAAGAGAAAAATGCGTGATGGCGGAAAGAAGAGAGCTGCCAGGAAGGAGGGGTTACCATCACATGGCGGTAAAGGTAAAAGAAAATCAAAAAAGAAGTGCTCCAAGGGTATGAAACCTATATATGATCATTTTTTTAACTGATATAAGCTGAGGACACTACTCTCACGAATCATAGGTTGATTAATACTTGTCGAGGGAGGTGGCACTATTTCTGACTCGTCATGGCGCGTTTCATCCATCCGCGTAGTTCACAATGCTGTAAATCGGAACTGTCCTTCTTTGATATGCCACCCACTCAGGTCTCTATTGAGCATAGCGACTTTATTACAATTAACCCCTTAAACACAATTAGTTCACCCAGTGACCCTATAGAATTCGTGATACCCAGCTCAGGCCCTTACTTTTTTGACCCGACCTGCATGCACATGTACGCTAAACTGCGTATAGCCCATTCTGATGGAACGGACTGCGATGATAGTTACTCTGCCTACCCTGAAACCAACTTTTTACACTCCATATTCAGCCAGTGTGAAGTGTATTTAAATCAGGTTAACATCCCGGCAGGAACGGGGTACTACCACCTGCGAGCTTATCTGGAAAATGTCCTCAACTTTTCAAAAGAAGCGAAGGACATCTTTTTAACCGCTGAGGGATATTACCACACTAAAGATGAAAATGGAATAAAGGATAAATTTAAAAATTCTTAAAAAAAGATGTATGAATGTTTTGGACCCCTGCATACAGACTTCACATTCCAGGAGAAGTTGCTTATAAACGTGGTGGATGTGAAGTTGAAGCTTACCCGCACGATTCCTGAGATATGCATAAATTTGTGGTCTGATCAAGAAGAGGGCGCGAAACCTGTTGTGATTCACATCATGGAGACGTATTTGCGTATACGCCGAGTGAAATTAAGTTCTCCGAAACAAATAGAAATTCAGAAAGACTTAATATACACCACAGTAAAATACCCAAATAACAGGGTAGAAATGAAACTATACACGGTCCCCGCCTGGCTGGCCTCGAAGCAGCTAGAAAACGTAGCCCTTGGAGTCCTACCTAAAAAGATATTAATTGGAATGCAGAACCACGCCTCGACGCATGGAAAATATAAAAAGAGTGCCTTTAAATTCGAGAATTTCGGCCTTAAAAATATTACTCTATACGTAAATGGCAACGCTTTGGGAGGGACAGTGATTACGGACTACTCATCAGACGCTGTGTTCCCGCTCTGCGCGAGAGCATATAGTAGTCTGGCTCATAATACAGGCGTCTGTGACGAACTTGGATTTGGTGTAACGCAGAAAGAAATTGTCGAAGAATTTAACATTTATTCATTTGATATTACGCCTGACTTGTCTGCTGGCGGAAATACGCATTTAAGTCCACAGCAGAGTGGGAATATCTCAGTCAGGTTGGAATTTGCCAAGCCTATAGACGCGCCTATAAGTGTACTCGTGTACCTCGAGTCACAGGCACTAATAGAAGTTGATCGTTTCAGGAATGTGGTCACAGACTTTTAAAATGGACGCGAATATACTCCAGAGAGTAATGAAAAGTGACCGTTTCACACGCTCAAAATTTATCGGTGTGTTTGCGAAGAATGAAATATTGAAGCTGCCAAGTACGAGAAACTGGTACGGGATTATCTTTAACACCGACATTGTGGAGGGGGGTGAGGGGATTCATTGGTTTGCAATATATTTTAAAAGTAGGGAAAGAATGTACTATTTTGATTCACTCGGATTTCAGGCCTGGAATGATTCGGTAATTGTACAGTTTATTGCGCAATTACATGTACCTGAGATTGTTTGGAATCCATATCGTTTTCAAGGATATTATACCGAAACGTGCGGGATGTATTGCATTTCATTTCTCATGCACATGTCACGTGGGAAGGGATTTATAAATTTTTTAAAATTATTCGATTTGTGCGACACAGCGATGAACGATAACAGTGTATGCCGACAGATAAAAAAAAGGTTCCCACATGTTAGCACCAGCTGTAATGTGTAACGGTGTATATCTATATTGTGTAAAGTTGTATATACATTTGTAACTAAAATACAGCCATTAAGACTTATTTAACGGACACTGGGTTCCGCTTTGTACATGTTTTCTGCCATTTAAATACAATGTGTTTTGTTCTTAACCTCAAAAACACTTACATTAGTTCCTCGATAATCTGACACTCGCTTGACCGGATGTGAGCCAATACCTCGACTTCTGTATTCTGGTCACTGGTTTGGCTGTGTTGAGAAGCATCCATATAATTTTTTCCCCATTCATCAAAAGTAGCTATAACACGAACGAGTTCTGCATCGGTCCTATAATGTTAAGTAAAAATAGAGCTACAATAAGAGAAAATGCCACGAATTTAAAAAATTATAATAAAAAAGCAGATAATTCTTAAAAGTTTTGGTAATTTAAAAATCCTACTGCGGTCCTGAATTATCGAGAAAAATATTATTAAAGCTCCACCATATATATATATATATATATGCCGAAATAATCACGATGGAAACAGACAATAATTAAAAACAATGGGATTAATTTTTAGGTTGTAGAAAAATTCAGAATGAAAAGAAATTACATTACAATTATAAACGAGAAAGAATACATTTTTAAATTATCGAGTAATGTATTATTAAAGCTCCACCATATATATATATATATATATATATATATATATATATATATATGCCGAAATAACCCCGAAAGAAACAGAATAATAAAGAATATTTTTCAAAACGCGTTTATTGCGGCCTTTTACGGTTAGGTTATATTGTTATAAACGAGAAAGAGTCCTGGCCGATATATATATATATATATAATGTCCCGGTTAGGTTAGGTTATTATAAACGAGAAAGTGTCCTGGGATTAACTTTTCTTTGTAGGAAAACTCAGAATAAAGCTAGGTTAGGCACTTATAAGTTAACACTGAATGAGCCGCAGAATATAGTTACATTTTAATATCGTCTTCATTGAACGGTTCTTGCATTTCGTCACAATTTTCCGTAACAATCTGGGTAGATAAAAGTTCATCCCGATCTGCAGCGCTGAAAATTAGACGCGTTGCGTGAGCATAAAAGTCTTTATGTTCAATCAATTCCGGAGAAATATACAACGATAACTTACTCATAGTGTATATTTGAAAAGCACTAAACGAAAAAACATACGAAATGAGGCTGTGAGATTAAATTCTCCCTTTTATAAGGGGGCTTGTGACCAACCCACAGAACAATCGTTAGCTTCCTATTGGCTAACGCTGAATTTTGGGCTGGGCTTGACGCTTAGGCCTGCATAGCGGCCAAACAGAGGTCATGGGATCCGCCCACAGGGCGGTGGTTGGTTGCCCCGTGAAATCTGGGCCGTGTCAGATATCCCTATTCGTGGAGAGACGAGAATCGCCTTGTTTTTTGATCTTGTATTCGAGAGAGAGAGAGAGAGAGAGAGAGAGAGAGAGAGAGAGAGAGAGTGTTGAGGCTGGTATGTGAAACGTTTTATGGGTACAATTCGCGTATGCTTGAGAGAAACGCAAACTATGGTTTATGGTGCCTTGAAACAAAAAAGTGAAAGATAATTGAGGGATGGAATAGATAAATTTTAAAAACAAAGACGTGTGATGTAGCGCATCATTAAGCACGCTCTCGAGCGAACTGAAATAAGAGTGACCTATGCTGTGTAGTACAATTTAAAAATGCGTACCCCATCTCGAATCTTGGAAATCAGAGAACCGCCAATAAAGAAATAAACAACATATATATATATATATATATATATATATATATATATATATATATATATATATGAGAAAAGTCCAGAATGGAAGGCCGTTTATGGCCCGTAATTAAATTTTTTTGTTGTAGAAACATGTTTCAAATTTTATTTTTAAATGTTGTAGAAAAACCATGATTAGCAGAGATATACACTAATCAACGAGTCAATTGCTGGTGAAGTTTTAATCTTTATGATCTCGAAATAAACTCCTGCGGAAAGCAGATTATTTATTGGATTTTTAGTCGAAATTATCTATCGCTTCCGCCAAACTCCGCAATTTTCAGAACGATGTTTAATATAATTATTTATATATATATACGGTGTATATATTATTTTCCGTAAATATTTGTCCTTCTATTGTCCAGCTAATTACATCGTTTAATTAGATGTTTAGGAAGGTTCTTGTTTATAGCGTTTTCACCTTTTTCCTTCCTTTACCATATTCCTTTCTAATTAACCATTTGTGTGTACGTACACCATTTGTCCTGTTTTAATTGTTACAGATGAAAAAGACCGGAATATTAGAGTTAAGACAGACGGAGAGTGAGATAATTAAGGCAGTTTGACAAAGATGCTTACACGAATTTTTAGATGAACTTTTTTCCGGAAATGTACATATATAGGCTCGCCTTTGCTTCCCGTTCGAATTGTTCATTCTGGTGAAGATCAAGCTTTACACTCCACCTTAGACCTACTTTTAAACGGGGGAAGTATATATATATGAGAGAGGGAAATAAACAAACAGATAAACAACATGTTCGAGTGTTGCAATAACGGGTCCTGCCCCTACGAACCGTGGAAGGATGTTTACACTCCACCTTAGACCTACGGTTTAACACGGATCATTAGGGCACGCTGGCTAGCAACCGCGGAAGGACGCGCCGGGTCTCGAGCCCGCCTCCACTCCACCTTAGACTTACAGTTTAACGCGGTCGTCCGACGCATATAAACGTAATGGTCGTATAGACGGGTGTGTACGTGCCAAACGAAGTATACTCTGTGCTAACTGGCTGATGATGCCTGGAAGCACTGGCTGATTAGGCCAACTGGCTGATTAGGAACACATAAGACAACGGCCGATCGGCTGAAATCTGCATGTGCGCTTGGCTCCTGTCAAGCGAACGCTTTTCCTCTCTCTCTCTCCTCTCAGGTTAGGTATACCCCTTTGGGGGGATGAGGCCGTCCCTCCTTATCCACCAAAGGGGGGTCTCCCAGCGGGGGTTCATTGCAACTTGGGGGATAACTCCGCATCCAAGTTGCATAAACCCTTGTTGCTCTTGCAACATTCACCCTCCCCCATTTAGGGGGTGCCTTGCAACAAAGGGGGTGGGAGGTTGGCACTCTTGCAACATTTGCAGTTGCATTGCACTCTACCATTTTGCGAACATACTACTGATCTCTCTCTCAGGTTTTTAAAAACATACACAGCCCTACGACAATCATCCATTCCAAATACAACTATACGAACATTCATTTCCTGCTCTACCCTTTTCAGCTCTTCAGGACCCAAATTAGCCCTGTTCCAAAATCAACTTTTTCTTATTTTCATAGGTTTCTTTACTTTTTCCAATGCTTTTTGACCTGAAAAGGCCGAAAATCACAACCATTTTGACCTAGGTTTTTGGGAAGCATTGCCGCATGGAGCTTTAAGTTTTCTGCCTTGAAATCGGCCAAAAGCACCAGTTCCGGGGTCCCTTGAATCATGTTTTGCACTATAACTTTTGATCTAAACAAGATAGAGCAACAAAATAGGCACCAAATTAAAGTGTTTTTAATCCTCTTTCTAACTTATACAATTATGATAGTCTTGGAACAAGAAATGGCACATTGGTACACACAAAGATTTCAGAAATATCAAAATTCGTTTTCTCACACTCAAGGCAGACAAGGCGCCTTATTCATGACACAAATTTGAGATTAACATTTTGTCACAAGTCTAATCGATCAAGAAGTGAAAGCATTACATGATGATTAATTTCATAATGACATTTACACAGTCAGTTGTTGAGAGTTTGTTTCTTGAAGCTGTCAAAGCGGCGTCTGTTGAACTCCACAGCTTGAAGGAGATAGTCCCTTTGCTTGGCATCTGTTATGACATTTGCAAAGTCGCTCATCATCTTGACACCACGTTCAGCAATGTCATTCACCGCTTTCAGATTCTTAACATAGTCCAACGCTTTTCTGTAGTCCTCATTCTGTGGCCAAGACGTGACAGGTTCCAGAAGCCACTCGGATCCAATGTTCAGTGTGTCCAGCAGGAAATGTGATTCTGGGCCAATGAGATCAACCAGGGTGGTCTTAGCTGTGACTCTCTGGAATAGAGGCTTTCCTGTTCTGAAGCTGTCTGGCTTCTCAGTGGCATGTAACTGGGCAGCAATGTCGTGCTTCAATGTGTCACTCAATCTACTGCTGAACAGGGCAAATGGCACGACTTCCTGCGTCAGGTACCATTTGTGGTTTTCCATCTTATTAAGTACTGCATCAGCAAGCTCTGGGTCAGTTTTCTTGTACTTCAACATGTCCTGGATTAGACTTAGATCATTCACTGGAGCATCTGCAGCAGACATTGACATCATCCATACAGGAGTGTAGAACAGCGCAAGGAAGGTGTTGAGTCTTTCCAGCTTTGATACAGTGTCTTCGTCGTACTCAAGTTGATCTGCAAACATCAGCATTTTCATGGAGTACAGGTTTCTGGCCATCCATCTGGCCTGATGAATGGCGCCTGGTCGACTCCAGTGAATACCTCGAGGAGGCGTTCCTCCAAGAACAATGACTGTCAGTTCAGCCATTTCCCTGTAGTCGGCTCTTGGAAGCCTTTCTGCTGTTAGAATGTCTTGGAGTATTTCTTCACTGTTCTTCTTCTTTTCCTTCAACCATTTGCTGTTGATAGCCAGCATCTTTGGGTTTTCCTTGGACAAGTCCGTCCAAACATCCTTCAGATGCTCAAACCAGGGATTATCTGGCCCCTTCACCTTCCCAAACAGCTTCTCCCAAACTGCTCATACTAGGATTTCCAGGATGTGATGTCGACAGGCCAGATAAAACACCTTTTTGTTCAGCATTTTCTCTAGCAGTTTGGCAGCTCCTCTGTGAACTCCACTGTTACTGGATGTAGTGTCAAAAACAAGGGCAGTAACATTATCCGTAAGTTCCCATGTCTCCAGTAAATCCATTGAAGCCTCAGCCTGAGCTGTGCCAGAAGAATTGTCGATGACAGGTACTCCCAATAACTTTCCTTCAGTGTATGAAGGTGGACCAGACACTAGCACAGCTAAAGTCTCTGAGGTACTTCCAGGTTCACTGCCCAAGACATCTTTGAGCAACTTTCCATCCCAGTGTAAGGCAGCGTACTGTGGGGGGTTTTCACAAAACTTGGACATGTGACTCTGGCTGATATTATACCTGGACAGCATTCTGTTGCGACGTGTTGTTGAGGTTGAGATGACGAAGTTATCCACATCAGCCCCTCCAGCTTTCATGGTGGCAGAAACCATGGCAGTAACTTGATTGTCTGATAAACCAAGACGATCAGCTGTATTGCAGATGACATCACATTCCATGACCTTCCTTGGAAACGTCAAAGTCACACTAGTCACAGTGTCTTGATGGTGAGAACATCCAGGACGAGGCTGATGGTAATCCATGTCCTCTGTGTTAGCGTCGTTGTCAGTTGAGTTACCCCAGGTAATGTCATCCACATGAACAACTGCCTCTTGTTCTGCTGCAGCTGTAAAATAGCACAACATGTTAAGACAGTAATTGTTAAGTACATGCTAAATATCGCAATGGAGTAAAACTTAAAACTTTTTGTGACGTTCAAAGTAATTAGTTTTACCTTGTTCTTGTCTATGCTGCAGTCTTTCATTCCTCGCTGCTTGCTGCAGGGATCTTGTCTCAAAAATCTTGTCATGACCAGACATATGACCTTTCCTCTCAGTCTTTTGGTCTTCGTAGAACCTGATATCCTCATCTTTCTTCTCTCTGGATAACAGTCTGTTGTTCTGTATTTCCTGGATTGCATCTGGAGCTCCTATATCGAACAGGCTGTCTAATTCCAGCACAAATGCTCCTCTTTTTCCTCCAGGGTTACTTGCTCTTCCTTTGCTTTTCACCAGAGCACGATGTTTCTCATGTAGTTTCATGAAGAGCTTCATTGCGTTGTACTTGGTCATTGTCTTGATCCTAGCCATCTGCCAGAATGGGATGATAGATTCAACTGTTTCATATGCAAGGTCTTGAACCATGGGCCTCCCTGCATTTTCCGGTAAATTCTGAAGATTAAGGAAATACTGGAACGCCTGTCAGTTGGTGGGAAGCTGGGAATCACTGATAAAAGCTGAAGGGTATCCAACCAGGAAAGTTTCAGTGAGAGATCTGGTAGATGGCCCAGTTGACACCTGCCTGTGGACAGTACGTGGAGGTTCTGAGATATCAACTGTGCGCCCACGCAGCTCCCTCAGCTCCTTGCTTAATGCCATTGTGAAGTTGTAACTTGTAGATGGTTTTCTAGATTCTGATTGAGTTTCTGTTGTTTCCTGAAAAATGATAGGTAATTATTCTTATTATTATTATTATTATTATTATTATTAATTATTTTTTATTATTATTATTATTATTATATTTTATGCTCTTTCATTTGATACCTAATTTGTTGCTCTATCTTGTTTAGATCAAAGTTAAAGTGCAAAACATAATTCAAGGGACCCCGGAATTGGCGCTTTGGCCGATTTCAAGGCAGAAAATTTAAAGCTCCATGCGGCAATGCTTCCCAACATTCTAGGTCAAAATAGTTGTGATTTTCGGCTTTTTCAGGTCAAAAAGCATGGGAAAATGTACAGAAACCTATGAAAATAAGAAAAAGTTGATTTTTGAACAGGCCTAAGGACCCATATTACACTCAAATTCAAGCTTACACTCTGAAGCCAGTTTGCGAGCACGCTGAACAATCGTAGGCAACCAAATATTTTTGACCCGAGTATTTAGTATAGTAAACATATGGGCTAAGACTACTGCTATAAAGCCGCAACCACGAAAGACGTTTATACGCTTTCTGTAAATAGCATGAGAATTGAAGTTAAGAGTATAAGGTGTGGCACTATGACCGCAACCCGGAATACTCTGTCATTATCTACCGTGAAGTTGTCCATATTGAAGGTTGTACTACTTTGAGAGGCCTGCATTATACGGCCCAAGATATATTCTATGTCTACAGCTGCCAAGCGTCTGAACGGTATTACTACCCAAAAATCATCTACATCCCCGTCATCTGACCCGAACCCGAAGAACAACCTCGTCCGGACTTCACGTTCATCGCGGTTCTGAAGGGAAAACTGCACAATACGCTTGAGTACGCGCCGCAGTCCAACACCGTTGCTATACAGAGTTCCAGGGTCAACCCTGACTACGTACCGATTCTACGTACCAAGATTGTAGATTATAAGGAGCAACACTTAAATTTTGTTATATTTTGTAAATGTTCCACTTAGGGGTGTGACGTGTTAGTGATGGAATCTGTAGAAAAATTCAGGTTCACAAGCCCCTCCACATGTTATATCTGGCCCTACAGGATGTGGTAAAACTGTGTTTATGCTTAAAATCATTAAAGATAAGGGGGAGATGTTCTCAAAATTTGTGCAAAAAGTAATATGGTGCTATTCGACGTACCAGTCAGTGTTCAACGATATTTTGTTCAATGATATTTTGTTCCACAAAGGCGTATATGACGTTAATTCGTTAAAGGGAAAAGAGCATACAGTCATTGTAATTGACGATCTCATGTTGGAAATGGATAAAACGTTTGCCGAGATATTTACAATGTTCTCCCACTGCCCCGGACATTGCAGCAGGCGTTTGTTAAAAATATCGACTCGGACTTTTTAAAATGCCTCTGTGAAATCTGCCTTAATGTTATAAAATGTAACGTACCAATGAAATCTCCCCAAAAGGGTCGCCTACGTCGTTACAAGAACATAATACGTACGCTCGCTCGTAAAAGTCAAACTGCGGGGATGAAAAAGCGAATTATTGTACAAAGAGGGGTATCATTCCTCCCCATCTTATTTTCAGTTTTGGGACCTTTACTCACTAGATTAATACAGTATAATGAAGAAAGTGGTAGTGATTCCGCACGAGGTGTATGTTTTACTGCAAAGTTCAAAAAGTCCAGACACGGTTCTAGAACCCCGTAAAAGCAGGCTTAAAAGAATGGAAAGCGAATTGATACACCTATTAAACATTGAAAAGTCACCTGATGAGAAAAGGATCTTGTACCAAGAGGCTCTGCAGAAATTTCTTCATGAGTGCAAAGATTATAAGAATCCGACAGAGCTTCCCGTGGTTATTAGGCACAGCGCGAGCAACGATGAGCATGATGACATAGGACCTGGGGCCGACGTTAGAGATGACCAACCAAAGAATAACGGAACGCAACACATCGAGCATGTATTAAAATGTAGTCTCCCACATACATTGAGGAATAAAGGCTTAAGTCTTTATAATCTATTGAGTGAGGACGCCATCATACGGACCGATACAGGCGAGGTCATTGTCGAAGGAACAAGGGTACAGGGATCGAATATCGGCGACATTGTCCATGATCTGGTGAGAAAGTGGGACAGGCCCTCACCATCAGGATGGAAGCATATTAAAGCAAGACTACAACAAATAAATGTCCCCAAGACATTGATAGGAAATCTGAAGAGGTTAAACGACTTGGAGGAAGTCTCGCATGTGCCACAACTGAGTCGCCATCACTCCCAACAGTAGCGTCTCTGAAAAGAAAAAAGAAGAGACCAAACATCAACGGCCAACCCTATCGACGTGTCTCTAAAATACGCAAATGGCTAACATATTAAGAAAACCTTATTATGACATTTCTAGCCCATCCTCAAATGGCGGTGTTGATAGACTGTACAGAAATTTTTACAATGAAGGAGTAGGGAAAAAGATGTTGAGAGGTTTTTGCGGGAGCAGGATGCTTATACACTTCATAAGCCGGAGAGAAAAAAAGTTTAAATCAGCAAAGACAACAGCGGCTTCGATTGACTCTATTCGGCAAGCGGATTTAACAGACATGCAAAGATATTCAGTGTATAATGATGACTACCGCTGCATCCTATTCATAATAGATGTATTCTCTAGATATCTGTGGCTAATTCCTCTGAAAAAAAAATCGCCTGAAACAGTTGCTAAAGCTACCAAAACACTGATGTTGAAAGAAAACGGGGTTCCAGGCTATTTTTGTACGGATATGGGGAAAGAATTTATAGGCCAAACTTTGCAGAACATGTTGACATAGTTTAGTATCAGTTACTACTCTAGCAATTCTATACATAAGGCCTCTTTAGCTGAAAGAGTTCAACGTACCATAAAGGAGCGCATGCATCGCTATTTTACACATAAAAACACACACAGATATATAAACATTCTGGGATGATTGGCCTCGTCATACAACCGTTCACACCATCGCGCGATTGGCACAACACCTAACGAAGTTTTAGAAAGAGGTACCCACACAGAGCGTGAGGTGAGAAGAGATATTCGTAGAGCACCGCCACCACACTCTACGTTTCGAAATCAATGATTATGTAAGGCTATCTCGTTTGGGAAATAAAATCGCGAAGGGATTTGAGCAAGGATGGACACGTGAAATTTTTAAAGTTAGTGCTATGAGACCTAAAGGCGAGATAATGATGTATCACGTTCAACATCTGAATGGGGAAGAAATAGCAGGAGGCTTTTACCCCGCAGAAAGTGACATTTAATTGAGGTAAAAATGTGTTTAAAATTGAAAAATTTTTAGGCAGCAAAGGTTCAGGAAAGAGAAAAATGTACCTGTTGAAATGGCTAGGGTACCCAGAAAGTTTCAACACCTATATAAAAGCTGATGCAACAATGAAGCTTAAATAGTATACAACATGGCGCCTAACCACTTCTATGTCACACTTCCGTCCCCTTCTTCTCTGTCTGTACATCCTAACAACACACTAGCCAACTTTGTAACAGAACTCCATTGGCCCATTGAATTGGAACGTGATTCGTATGAGGAGGGGTTATGCGAAATTCAGCTATCCACCAGCTTCTTAAGTATTGATTATAAAGAACCCGTTTTTACGGTTCTTATAGATCGTGATGAGTGTGAAAAGCCAGAGGTAATTAGGGACATGGTCGTAACTACCTATGAGGTCACCGAGGTCCGGACCTCGGTAATTATTTCCTAAAAAAAAAAAAAAGAGACTGAACCGTTCTCCGTGTATGAAACGCATATTACCGCTTTTCTTTTGAAAAGAGGGAGCGTCGAGCGTTTTGTGTTTTGTGTTTAGTGTATAGCTTGGGTTGTGTTTGTAGATGTCATTTTGGTCTGAATTTTGCTCGTCCCGCCGCGCTCGAAAAAAATCTGGACCTCACTAATTTCTAAACCCTAGTTACGGCCCTGATTAGGGATGAAACCAAGCGTGCCGTCCGGAGTGGGTAGGCCCTGTATTACATTACAGTAACAACACCAGGCCCGGGTCGTTATGGTGCGGCCGAGGATGTTGTGAGAGACTTAAACGCAAGTTTAAAAAGCTCAAATCTTACGGCTGATTTAGTATAGAAATCGTAAACAAAGAAACCTCTGCACATACTCTGACTCTAAAATCACAGGACAATAGAAATATTAAAGATAGAGGACTGTTCAAAATTATAACCGAGGACCGATATGGAGTATCACTCCAAAGAGATGTCTTTCACGAGGCACAACATGACTTGTCCAGCTTAATGTATCAGTTGAAATTGGAGAAATTGGGTGATGGCTATCCATCCCCAGACATGTGCTATATTTACAGCAATATCGTGGAGCATCAATTTGGTGGGGATACCCAGGCACGTCTGCTGCGCATTGCACACATTCCCAACCATAGAGGGAAGAGTTTGAACATTACATATGACAAGCCTCATTATGTGAATGTTGCGACTAATCTATTAACCAATATCTCAATATATATAAGAACGATTGAAGGAAAAATTTCTCATTCGGTGATGAGAGCTTAACAGTGAAGCTACACTTTCGTCGCACTGAGTTATAATGACCCGAATGCCTTTCACAGTCTATCGAGGGGCGAGATATCAACGTGGGAGCGGGCTTGGATCCATTTTTACAACCATGCTACGCACGGCTGTCCCATTGCTGAAGAGGGGCGCCAGATACCTCGGGAGGGAAGCGTTACAATTAGGTTTTAACGCGGTAGAAGACATAATGGGTGGAGCTAAACCTAAGAAGATCTAAAAAACCTTTAAAATGTACACGGGACGAAATCATCAAAGAAGAGGGCTGTCTGGGAGAAGGGGTTACCAACACGTGGCGTTAAACGTAAAAGGACATAAAAAAAAGAAGTGTTGTAAGCGAATGAAACCTATGGTTGATCATTTTTTTTAACTGATATAAGCTGAGGACATTCCTCTCACGAATCATAGACTGATTCCTACTTGTCGAGAGAGGTGGCACTATTTCTGACTCGTCATGGCACACTTCATCCATCCCTGTAGCTCACAATGTTGTAAATCGGAGCTGTCCTTCTTTGATATGCCCCCAACACAAGTTTATATTGAGCACAGTGACTTTATTACAATTAACCCATTAAACACAATTAGTTCCCCGAGTGCACCTATAGAATTCGTGATACCCAGCTCAGGCCCTTACTTTTTTGATCCAAGCTGCATGCACATGTACGCTAAACTGCGTATAGCCCATTCTGATAGAACAGACTCCGATGATAGTTATTTTGCTTACCCTGAAACCAACTTTCTACACTCCATATTCAGTCAGTGTGAGGTGTATTTAAACCAGGTCATCATCTCGGCAGGAACGGGTTATGCTCACCTACGAGCCTATCTGGAAAATGTCCTCAACTTTTCAAAAGAAGCGAAGGATACTTTTTAACAGCCGAGGGTTATTATCAGACTAAAGATGAAATTAGTATAAAGTATAGATTTAAAAATTCTTAAAAGATATAAGTGTTTTGGACGTCTGCATACAGACTTCACGTTCCAGGAGAAACTGCTTATGAATGGGGTGGATATGAAAGAAGATATGAAAGAAGAGGGCGCAAAACCCGTTATGATTAACATTATGGACACATTTTTGCGCGTTCGGCGAGTGAAATTAAGCTCTGTTAAGCAACTAGAAATTGAAAAAAATTTACTACATGCCATAGTAAAATCCACAATTAACAGAGTACAGATCAAACTATACACGATGCCCGCAGGGTTGGCCTCGAAGCAGCTAGAAAACTTGGCCCAGGGAGTTCTACCTAAAAGGTTATTAATTGGAATGCAGGATCACGCTTGGACGAATGAAAAATATAAAAAGAACGCCTTTAAATTCGAGAATTTTGGCCTTAAAAATATAACTCTATACGTCAATGGCGTTGCGTTGGATGGGACCATGGATACGGACTACTCAACAGACGCTGTGCTCCCGCTTTGCGCGAGAGCTTATAGTAATCTAACCCATATTGCTGGTGGCTGTGATGAGCTTGGGATTGGCGTAACGCAGAAAAATTTTGTCAACCTTTACCCGTTTGATATTACTCCCGACTTAACTGCTATTGTAAATACACACTTAAGTCCACAACAAAGTGGGAACATCTCAGTCAGATTGGAATTCGCCAACCCGATAGACGCCCCTATTAGTGTACTAGTATACCTCGAGTCACAAGCCCTAATTGAGGTCGAATGCTTCAGGAACGTAGTCACTGACTTTTAAAATGGACGCGAATACACTCCAGATAGTAATGAAAAGTGACCGAACCACACGCTCCAAATTTATCGGTATGTTTGCGAACAATGAAACATTGAAATTACCAACTACGAGAAAATGCGGGTGAATTATTGTCAATAAGGACGTTGTTGGGGGCGAGGGGATTCATTTGTTTGCAATATACTTTAAAAATAGGGAAAAAATGCATTATGTATTCACTGAGGACTCATACCTGGAGTGACCCTGTTATTGTAAAATTTCTCGAACAGTTGCATGTCCCCTGAAATTGTCTGGAATCCCCACCGATTACGAGGATATTTTAGTAATACTTGCGGGATGTATTGTCTTTCATTTCTCCTGCATATATCACGTGGGAAGGGATTTATAAATTTTTAAAATTATTCGATTTGTGCGACACTGAGATGAATGATGAACTGGTATGCAGACAGATTAAAAATGTTCCCATTTGTGCGCACTCGATATATTGTGTAAAGTTTTACGCGTCTATATATAATTGTAACTATATTGTCTAAAATGTTTCCATTAATGTTAGTCTTATTTAATGGACGCTAGTTCTGTAAGCTGAAGTGTACTAAAACATGATTTCTATCATTTAATAAATTGATGAAAATACAATGCGTCTTGTTCTTAACCAAAAAACTTACATTAGTTCCTCGATGACCTGGAATTCGTTGGACCGGATGTGAGCCAATACTTCGACCTCCGTATTTAGGTCACAGGGTCGGCTGTGCTCTAAAACCTCCAAATCGCCGTCGACTATTTGCTTTTCTCCAATGCTGTCACGAAACGTACCTCGGTGGTGTAGTGGTTAGCGTCGCTGACTACGAATCCATCGGCCCGGGTTCGAGACCCGATGGCAGCCGGCGCGCAGCTAAACCCAGCTGTTCATCCTTCCACACAATAAAGAAAGTGATTGTTAATAAATGGGTACCCTAGGTGACCTAGTGGTTAAGACGCTGGGCTGCCGATGGGATGTGGTTCGGATTCCACGTTAAACTGTAGGTCTAAGGTGGAGTGAAAAGATTGATCTTCGTCAGAATGAGCAATTCGGGCGGAAGCTAACCAAAAGGTTAACACAATCGAGTTCCGCATCGGACCTTAAAGGAGAAATTAGCTTGATTAGTTCATACATTTTCTGAATCTTTTTTAATTAAAATCCAATTTTTTCATAAATCGAATTGTATTCAGAAAGCCTAGCTCAGTACTAATGCACACTAATCTATAATTAAAATTGAGGATACCTGCTATTTTAATGAAACATTTACAACAAAATGTGATGAGTAGAAAATATATTATTACAACCACACCATATATATATATACACACACATACATACATATATATATGCCGAAATAATCACGAAGGAGACACTGAATGGATAATAATTAAAAACCTATTGCTTTTCTCCAAAATACATAGAGGAACATATATATATATATATATATATATATATATATATATATATATATATGAAGAGAGAGAGAGCTGCAAGGCGTTAGAAGTACACTAATTTACAGCGCCGGAAATTTATATTGAAACAAAATAATTGGATAAAAGAGGGAAAAATTAATAAGTTACCCCGAAATTGAATCTATATGGGCGAAAGACGAGAAATGAAATACTTATCCCGATTGGCACTGACACTCATATGATCAACATTGCAATTGCTCTGCAGTCGTCCATTTTGCGGCCATCCTACCAAAGTGATATAATCAAACTTTTCTCACTTTCACTTGAACCATCCTAATACTCGTACATCAAACAAGAATTCGCAACTTTGATAATGCGAATGTGGGAGAGTGGTGAAGAAAAGCGATAATAAATCAACTTTGCTTACATGTTGCTCTAACACACATAAGGGGTACTTTATTTGTAGATAAAGTTTTAGAATGATGTGGATGAGTTTTAGTAATGTATAATGAATACATTGTTTAATTAGGGTTTTAAATTTAGGGGGTTCAGAGATTGGAGGAAGATTACGAGTTATGGAGGTTTTGTTACACGATTTTAACTAAATCACAAACATGCAATGCAGCAGAGTTCGATCTCCTGAGTTCAAATCAAACATGGAACTGTATCACGTAAAGAATCTAGGAAAATAGTTATAATCACCATGTAATCAAAATCATTTGGAAGTAAGGGAGTAAAAGTTGTTTCCTTTTGATTTTTTTCATTCTCTATTTCGGAAAGCATTATGTAAAGTAGACCGTTTTACACTTTAATAATTTAATTATTAGTTCCTGTAAAACTATTCAGTAATTTTATATGATACATGCAATGTATCATCAGACTTTCCATTTAAGAGGGGTATATTTGCTATTATTATTTATATTTTACTCTAGTATTACAATTAAAACAATGGCAGTACAAAAAAGTGAGAAAGTGTGAAAGCTTGGCGCAAAGATAAAATTTACACATGAAACCGAAACGAAGTTTGGAGCGACACAGATGCAGGGTTGAAAAATATTTTCATCAACAAGTGGCATTAAAAGTTCATTTTTATGCCATTTGTGGAAAAATTGCAATAAGAAATGTATAAATTGATAAATTGCTGCTTAGAAAAACATATACTCAGTATTGGAACATGTATTTTACACAACTACAATTATACATAAAGTATATACACTTCAGGATTAAACTACATATTCTTATGTAGATCATTTAGGTGATTATTTTCATCTTCATATTTATCAGTGTACATTTTAAAATTAAATAGACTCAACATGTCATTTATTACAATGAAATTCTTACATTTGTTTTCACTCAATAACGATGATATTATTAATAAAATACTGTTGATGAGCTTTAAACTTACTCTATTTCTGAGCTTTCACTTGATTATAGTTATCTGATTGAACACACTTTTCACAAATGCATTTGAAATTGGAAGGCAAAGAGTATTTAAAGCTAGTGTTGCCAGTGACCTGAAACACACTTCCCCCGCAATTAGGTCAGTAGGTTAAATAGGAATAGACGATGTTTAGCTTTGACTTGCATACGTCGAAGACCATTCTCATGTGATTTCAATTCAAAACCTGCCAATCCAGTTGCAATATAGCCCAGTGTGACGTCATTGGTTCGTTTACAAATTCATGATAAATGAAGATAATTTCCTAAAAATTTTTTTTCGCTAAAAGTGAATCTTTACTGTGTCGTCTTATTCATCATGTGGCAAAGTGGGGGTAAAAACTAACAAAAGTGGCAAAAATTGGCTTTTTTTTTTTTTTTTTTTTTTTTTTTTTTTTCCACAACTATATGGCAACTTATTTAATTTTTTTTAAAGTGGCACAATTTGCCATAAATGGCAGCTTCTGGCAATCCTGAACTGAGGAGCAGCGTTGCCATTCGTGAAAAACAAAATTTTTAAGACATGCATGAGATTTTTTTTCTTGATGGATAAAAAATTTTCAAGGTACTGCTAATCTGCTATTGTGTTATTATTTTCGTTACTTTTCCGTTACCTGCCCCCTTCATTATTGAATGCCAGGTTAGGTCAACTGTACGCCCTTGACGACTGGTTAGGTTAAGTTGTGATATTTTCGTTAAACTAACGAAAATATCACGACAAGGGTGTACAGTTGACTTAACAGGGCATTCAATAATAAAGGGGCAGGCAGATAACGGAAAAGTACCTTATTTTCATTAGAACTCTAAATTAAAATGAAAAACAGGCTGCAGTACACGTTTATACTGATTGTTTTCTTGAGTCGATTTTTCAAGATCTAGTAAAATGTTTCAAGGAGTGGCAACGCTGCTGAGGAGCATAGAGGTGCTCGGAGCAAATTTGGTCTCAGCTTTGCTAACCCTATTTTCGGGAGCTAACCTAAATTCTAGAGCAGTAAAAATCACTGACACGCTCTTGTAGAACAGGTTAAGGTAGGGGAAGATAGTATCAATTTTAACCTGTCCATAATTTTGAGGCATTGCCTAATTTTCTCCCAAAAATTAAAATGGTTATTTATTAGAAAAATTCCTCGTAGCTGCTGCTGAAATGTGCAAAGACTAATGTGTATAACTTCCTTTTGTGGGGGCTGGCAGTCTAAATTCTTTTTTAAGTAAATTTAAACATGTAATTGTGAAACAGAATTAATTTATTTTTACAAATTTGCATACTTTAAGTGACAATATCCAGTCTTCGTAGTTTTTTATTGAGTTCATCCAAAACGTCAATGATATCATAGAGCATTTTTTAGTTTTTGGCGGTCTAATCTTGGTTGGGAGAAGGGAAAATGCCTGTCTGCACCCCTTGGGTGCGCCATCGTATGTTACTGTCGATAATATTCTGTGAATTTTTATTCACTTCCATCTTCAGTACATCATAACCCCATCGGAAATGCCTAATTTTATAATTTGTGCTTATTTACATACAGAAAACTATTCCATTGTCACTTTCGTCTATGGGTTGCAAAACCGTTCAGGAAATAGAAGACATCATCGAAAAGGTGGTGACCTATTCAGTGAAGACAACACACCCCCACTTTTACAACCAATTGTATGGGGGTGTCGATGAAGTCAGCCTAATGGGGGCGTGGTTACTCGAAGCACTTAATACGAATCAGTGAGTATTTTTCTAATTCTGTTGACGAGGCTAATATTAGTCACGTATTATTTTTGCCAACTCATTCGTCTTCCAAAAAGGTACAAATCGTGTTTCTCTTCCATGCAAAGTGGATCAGTCACATTTATTGTAACATAAAAATAGCGCAGCTTTAAACATTTGGAAAATTCCCATGCTGTACAGAATAGTTACATGGTGTATGCTGAAGTTGCTTGTATTTGTATCAAAAGATTTTTCTATTTTTATTACTGTCATGGAAATTACTTTTCTACCAACAAAAATTTTCATTTCATTTTCATTTAAACTACAGGGTGTCCCGTAAGTCTGGACCCATAGGGAAAAATAATAAAATTACAAAATAGTCCAAAAATTTATTTATAATATATATATATATTTTTTTATTATTATTTTTTATTTTTTTATTATGATCTTACTCCGCTGGAGTTTTATTTGTGGGGCCACTTGAAAGCCAAAGTGTACGAGGTCAAACTTCAGAACATTTTCCACCTTAAAGCACGCATTGTGGAGGCGTGTCAAGAAATTTCTGCGACTGTGATTCAGAAAGTGCTGTCGCAGTGGAGATTGCGTCTTCAACTATGTGTGCGACACAACGGCGGACACTTTGAACAGATTATGTAATAAATTTTTGGACTATTTTGTAATTTTATTATTTTTCCCTATGGGTCCAGACTTACGGGACACCCTGTACAATCAAAACCTAAAAACATCACCGAGAACGAATGTATATAGCTGAAGTAATTATAGAACTTAATTTTTAAAAGAGAATAGTGCAGCGACTCCAGTTTTTATCAGTATGAAAAATTTATGCCACATGGACTGAATTAAGGTTGGCAGTGTTCCGGCTCCTGACCTGGGACGAAGCTCATTAATTTCCTTAACTGAGCTCTGGAGCCAGAGTGGAGCAGGTGCTAGGGTCACCATAGTGCTTCTGAGATAAATTTCTGGAGCTGCTTCACTGCACATGTAGGTCATAAAAAAGAAAATCAGACGGTCAGAAACCGAACATAAATCATACACATGCATCTAAATGCAAACACCTTAATTTATTTAATATGATTATTACGCCTGGGTCTTCATATTATTAAATGAAAAATAAAAGCTGTATACTACATACTGTATAATACTATATACTACATATAAAGGCATAAGGGTAAAAACCGCCCCAATTTTATGATTTTCGGAGCTGGAGACCAGTCAACTAAATATTGCCGGACCTAAAGCGAGGATTGCTAGAGGTAGTCTACAACCAGAGCTGGGAGCCTTTAACAACACCAAAGCAAGCCTAGAACCGGAACTGAGCCCTTGGAGCCACCCTCGGAGCACTGCGGCCACTGCCAACCCTAGCCTGAATAATATGCAGAAAAACTTTCATTATAATCAGATTAATTATCATTATGTTCACTACATAATCTGAAGTGAGTCTAGTGTGCAAGAGACAAGAAGGAAAATTCATCTTCAGGAAGAGAGGTTGAGGTGCCGTCAATGAGTTGTAAAATGAAATATTTCAACCATAGTCCATTACGATTGCAAAAACACTTAAGGTACTTATCCAACTGCCAAAGAGGAAATGCTTTCGTCAGTGGGTGCTCTTATTGAATATTATAGCATTCAAAACTTTAAGAACAGGGATTATAAAATATCTTTTTTCGAAGTGTATGCTGTTACTCGTAAGTATACGATTTCAACAAATATTATACACTACCTTCTCGTATTTCAAATACAGTTACAATTCCAGAATTTAAAATATTCTTTTCTCTTAAGAGACATTCACATTTATTGCTACGTAATATCAAGTACGATGGTATGATAATGTTTCCTCTTTATAAAAATCCTGATAAATTTATGTATAACAATATTTATAAATTCAGGATAAAAAATTATTCTTCAGATATACTTTCGAAGTGGCTCCTGTTTTTGTCGTCTTGGAACATTTTATGGTGAGAGAGCTATATCTTCTGTTTGGTTGGGATAACGGAGATGGAATTTTTGCACCAGGTGAGTTTTGTTTAATTTAAGTGGTTAGTATTTTTTTTTCTTGTAAATGGTGTATTTATCAAATAAATTTTTCTTCTATCTAAGGAGGAAGCACGTCCAATATGTATGGCATTATATTAGCTCGCCATAAGAAATACCCTGAACTTAAAAAAACTGGATTTTTTGGAAAAAAGGAGTTGGTTATACTGACTTCTGACATGGTGAGATGTTAAAAATTTATGGTTAGAAAAGTTTACACGAGCCAGTCCCATATGGATTTAAAAGAAATAAACATTTCGTATGTCAAAAGATTAATTAAATTTCTAATTTATTCATAATATTTGTTAAATTTCATAAAATGAATGCGGAAGAATTAAGGAAAATAAAAGTAAATGTATTGCCGTCATCGAACAATAATTCCATAAATGTATCTTTCATGTAGTATGATGGCAAAAATGTCGAGTGCAATGCAAGTACATGCAACATTACATCTTGCAACATTGTAACTTACAATATTGCATGTAACAAGGTGAGAGACTGCTTTCACACCCCCACAAATATATATATATATATATATTATGTCAATTGTGTACATATATGATCTCTAAGGGGGAGAGGGTAACCTAACCTGGCAGCTCAGGCCCACAAATGTATATTAAATGTGTATATATATGTGGGTGTGTGTATAGAAAAGTAAAAAACTTTTTATATATGTATTGTAAATATGTGGGTGTGTATGCATGTATAGAAAAGAGTAAAACCTTTATTAAGAAGAGTTTGTGCGCCGGGACTAGGACTTCAAATGTGGGTAACCTAAAATAAAACACAAGAAGCAGGAGATCCTCGATGTTCTCATAACACTTCGCATAATACCAGCTTAGCTTCTCTCACCCCTCGTCGGCAGCGTGTCATGCTGGTTGAGTGTCTGGACGTCTAAGCCATATATATATAATGTAAAGAACGACGCTTGTGTAGAAGAACGTTCCGCACAAGATGAGGAGGGAGAACGAACAAATGAAAAATGAGGTAACCACCCGGGAATCGAACCCGGGATCTTCCGATTGCCGGTCAGATATGCTATCCACTACACCATGGGCCTCGATTAATCAGAAGTCGTAATTCTCCTACAAACGAGCAGAAACCAATGCCCTGAGGGGGCACCTTCGCATGCCGCACATATATACATTTTAACTGCAAACAACACAGTATAATTAATGTAAAGAACGACGCTTGTGTAGAAGAACGTTCTGCACATGTAGGTCATAAAAAAGAAAATCAGACGGTCAGAAACCGAACGTTCTTCTACACAAGCGTCGTTCTTTACATTAATTATACTGTGTGTTGTTTGCAGTTAAAATGTATATATATATATATATATATATATATATATATATATATATATATATATATATATATAAGGACTTCGACTTTACGACAGATGATATTTCACAAGCTATAGGGAAACTAAAAGCACACACAGCGGCAGGACCGGACAAATGGTTGCCACACCGATCAAAAACTGCAAGAATGCAATCGTTGAGTCCCTATAATGGATATGGAGACGATCACTAGACACGAGAGAAAACCTAGCATCCTGAAGAGCACGAGCATAGTCCCAATATATAAAGGAAGAGATCGATCCGAGGCCATAAACTGTAGGCCAGTGTCGCTTGCATCTCATCTCACTAAAATATTTGAAGGAATAGTTAGACAGAAAATTTCTGGCTTTTTGCAAACTTAGAAAAAATGAAATGACAACGAACATGGGTTTCGGTCAGGCAGATCATGCCTATCATAACTAATGGAACACTACAACAACATTATTGATGCACTGGAGAGTGGAGAGTAATGAAAAATATGATGTAATATATTGTATCCAGACTTTGCCAAAGCGTTCGACAAGTGTGACCATGGAATCATAATACATAAACTGAAGTATATGGAAATAACAGGAAAAGTAGGGAAATTAATATATAATTTCCTTTGTGAGCGACGGCAAGTCGTTACAGTACAAGGAGTATCTTCATTAGAATCAGAGGTACTCAGCTCAGTACCACAAGGAACAGTATTAGTTCCACTACTCTTCATAATCATGGTAACTGACATAGATGAGGACGTTACCAGAGACAGCACAGTAACATCCTTTGCCGATGACACGAAGATCAGTAGAAAAATAAGAAACCCAGAAGATATAGGATCTCTACAAACCGACATGAACAGAATCTACAAGTGGACGGAAGAAAACAATATGAAGTTTAGCATGATAAATTTCAATTGTTACGGTACGGAAAAACGGAGGACCCAAAATCCATGGAATATTATACCCCAAATGAACAGGAAATTCAGAGAAATTCTAAAGCAAAAGATTTAGGGGTTGTAATGACTGATGATGCAAAATTTGAAACACAAAATAAGATAGCAGTAAACAGAGCAAAGAGAGTAACTGGGCAGATACTGAGAACCTTCACACGAAGGATAGGAATGTAATGATTCCTCTACTGAAAACCCTGATCATACCCAAATTGGAATACTGCTCGGTCCTAACATCCCCATATAAAAAAAGAAGACATTAGACAACTAGAAGGGATTCAGAGAAGCTTCACAGCCAAGATCAAGGGGTGCAAAGAACTAAACTACTGGGAAAGGTTACGCGAATTAAACCTATATTCACTGGAGAGAGAGAGAGAGAGAGAGTTACAAGGAGTTACAAGGAAAAGAAGTTCCTCAAAAGGCCTGGCGGCCCATACCGAGGAGGTACCAATGGCAACGGGTGCCAGGGAAAATTTTGTCTTTCAACTATCCTAGCAGTAGTAGAAAACTGGATGGAAAAGTAGAAGGCTCTCTCCCCACCCTCCGCTCCCTCCCTGCCAGAGGCAGGTACGGAAAAAGGTTGAAGAAAATACCTTGACCCTGGAAAAGTAGCCAAGGAAATTTTACAGGAAAGTGGAGAATATATAAATAGCTCTATATTTAGCTTGCTCACAGAGACACCGAGCAAGCGAACTCCTGCAGAGTTTTCTGAGGTTTTAATCTTAAACTATGAGTGTGTTCAGTACTTTGTCTAGCCTATTTTTAAACAGATTTACACTTTCACTGGAAACAACCTCTGAGGGAAGTTGGTTCCAGATATTAACTATTTTATAGGAAAAGAAATTTCCGCAGACTGAGGTCCTAAATGTCTTTACACACTCAAATAGTGTGCAAGATTTCGTCTAACCTTTTCTTGAACTGATCACAGAGGAACTGTTCACAACTTCCGAAGGTA
This sequence comes from Bathynomus jamesi, assembly GCA_023014485.1. NCBI lineage: Eukaryota > Metazoa > Arthropoda > Malacostraca > Isopoda > Cirolanidae > Bathynomus > Bathynomus jamesi. The sequence goes on along the minus strand of JAJOZX010007372.1, from coordinate 20,799 downwards.
ACCTGTTCCACGTGTCACAGATCTTATAGGTAAAGTAATTCCCACACACATTAGTCCTAAACCGTTTCAAATCCAACTTCCAACCATTGTTGCGAGTTGGGTTATCATTTAAACTAAACATACTCCTAAAATCGACATCGTTGAACCCTCGTAAGAGCTTGAAAACCTCGATCAGTTGACCGCGCAGCCTCCGAGTTTCAAGCGAAAACAAGTTTAGGGCGCGTAACCGTCGATTGGAGAGAGAGAGAGAGAGAGAGAGAGAGAGAGAGAGAGAGAGAGAGAGAGAGAGAGAGAATTATTTACACTTGGAAAACAATGGAGAAACTAGTCCCTAACCTTACTCTGAACCCTGTAACTCCCCAAACAACAGTGGAAAGTAGAAAAGGAAGACTGTGTCATGTTCCCAAATTAAAGGCTAGACAGGGAACATCCTTAACCCTGAAAGAAAATAGTTTTGTTGTGAGAGGACCAAAACTGTTTAATCAGCTGCCCAAAGACCTAAGGAACACGAATGGTGTTGCAGAGGTCTTCAAAAGAAGATTAGACGCCTGGCTCAGAACAATCCCCGATGAGCCGGGCGTATCTGGCTATGTGAGGTGAACTGTACAAGAAACCAACTCACTACTTCACCAGGCCAACTCGAAAGGATGCGCGACAAGCTTCACCTTAGTGAAATGAGGAATCATCGCGCGGAACATTTGAAAGGTATATATATATATATATATATATATATAATAATATATATTACATTTTCAACTGCAAAGAACACGCAGTATAATTAACGTAAAGAACGATGCTTGTATAGAAGGCATGCCGCGCAAGATGAGGAGGGAGAACGAACAAATAAAAAATGAGGTAACCACCCTATATATATATATATATATACAGTGTATATATATATAGGGTGTCCCAAAAAAAACTATATACTCTTTATAGCATCATATATTTTATAATTAAAAAAACACCAAACAATATATTGTTATAGCATTTGCCAATGGAAGGTAAATTAGTAATCTAAGTGATCAAAATGTTATAGCGAGTTGTTTGCATATAAAATTTAATTAACTACGCCAAGTGCTCAAAATGTTCTCCGGCGGCATGATTACGCATGAATGCACTTTCAATACAACAAAATCGTGTGGTCTGATGAAGCTACCTTCAAGCTGAATGGCACAGTAAATCGACACAACTTCAAGTACTGGTCACTTGATAATCCACACGTTTATGTGGATAAACATGTTAATTTACGAGGATTAACAGCATGGTGTGGTTTATCATCCAGGGGTTTGGTTGGACCATTTTTCTTTAATGGGACAGTTACCGGTGCCGCATATCTCGACATGCTGCGGACAGAAATTATACCTGCAGTTCGGAAGTTGTTTGGAAACGACGACTTTTACTTTCAACAAGATGGAGCCCCCCCTCATTATCATTGTGATGTCAGAAGGTACCTCGATGAAACGTTGCCTAACCGTTTGATAGGACGAAGAGGAAGCGTTGAGTATCCTCCACGTTCACCGGACTTGACTCCACTTGATTTTTACTTGTGGGGCTACCTGAAGGATGCAGTTTATGGTACAAGACCTGCAACACTCGAACACCTTAAGGATGCAATTAGGGAAAAGTGCGGGACCATCACAGCATCCACATTAGTCCATGTCTGCGAATCAGTTAGTCGACGCATTCAAAAGTGCATTCATGCCGCCGGAGAACATTTTGAGCACTTGGCGTAGTTAATTAAATTTTATATGCAAACAACTCGCTATAACATTTTGATCACTTAGATTACTAATTTACCTTTCATTGGCAATTGCTATAACAATATATTGTTGTTGTTTTTTTTAAATTATAAAATATATGATGCTATAAAGAGTATATAGTTTTTTTTGGGACACCCTGTATATATAAAACAATAAATAAAAACTCGAAAAAGATATCTGGCGAACCCCCGATCCTTGAAGAGGTCTTTTAAATAGGGCTCAGACTTTTCTCTCTGCACACAGACGGGGATAAAGAATGTTTGCATATTTAGGGTGGCGGAAAAGTCACGCATCATATGAATCTTCACTGTTGATTATAATATATATTTTTTGCTTTTAGGTTGGGGATGGCTGCGAAATTAACAATAGATAATAGGGTGAGCTTGGTTTTAATGCATGGAATACCAGGTACCACAATTTTTATTTATGTATTTATTATATATATATATATAATATATATATATATATATACAGGGTGTTTGAAAACTTTCTGTACAATTTGTAACGGGGGATAGGCAACACCAAGACAAACCCTTTTCGTCTATAAGTGTATGTCCGCTGACGTCACCATTCGGCGCGAGAGGGCGCCGCTGCAATTGGCTAAAAGGTGAAGTGGGCTAGACTCGGGCTTGCCGTGGGCATTCTTAAATCGGACGTAGTACGCGTAACATGGAGCGCTTCACGACTGCTGAGATGGCTGACATGCATATGGTGTATGGGGCTGCCAATGGAAACCGAAGAGCTGCTGTGAGGTTGAACCGAAAGCGCTTCCCAAACAGACGTGTGCCAAACCACCAAACGTTTGCGCATTTCCATCGGCGACAGCGAGAAACTGGAACATTCCATGCAAACATGCATGACACTGGTCGGGAGAGAAACGTGCGCACTCCTGACATGGAAGAATAAATCCTACGGCGATTTGAGGACAATCCAAGCGCAAGCACGCGAGGTGTTGCACGTATCCTCGGTGTGAACCACGACCTGGTCTGGAGAGTGTTGCACGAGCAGCAGTTACATCCGTTTCATCGTCAGAGAGTCCAGGCATTACAAACCCGTGTAGCATGTGGATTTGCGTGCGCCCACACGTGAGAATTGTGCGTGTTAAACACACCCTCACGTGTGAAATCCACACGAAGAGGGTAATCCCGAGGTTGTAATGCTTGGACTCTCTGACGATGAAACGGATGTAACTGTTGCTCGTGCAACACTCTCCAGACCAGGTCGTGGTTCACACCGAGGATACGTGCAACACCTCGCGTGCTTGCGCTTGGATTGTCCTCAAATCGCCGTAGGATTTCTTCTTCCATGTCAGGAGTGCGCACGTTTCTCTCCCGACCAGTGTCATGCATGTGTGCATGGAATGTACCAGTTTCTCGCAGTCGCCGATGCAAATGCGCAAACGTTTGGTGGTTTTGGCACACGTCTGTTTGGGAAGCACTGTCGGTACAATCTCACAGCAGCTCTTCCGTTTCCATTGGCAGCCCCATACACCATATGCATGTCAGCCATCTCAGCAGTCGTGAAGCGCTCCATGTTACGCGTACTACGTCCGATTTAAGAATGCCCGCGGCGGCAAGCGCGAGTCTAGCCCACTTCACCTTTTAGCCAATTGCAGCGGCGCCCTCTCGCGCCGAATGGTGACGTCAGCGGACATACACTTGTAGACGAAAAGGGTTTGTCTTGGTGTTGCCTATCCCCCACTACAATTTGTACAGAAAGTTTTCAAACACCCTGTATATATATAATTTTTTTTTTTTTTTTTTTTGTGACATATATATAGTCTCGAACTCTTTATTTACTTCAGTGTTCCTGAGGATGTCATTAGACGAAAGCGCTTGAGCACCATTCTGTGTTTCCTTTCCTTCGTGGTTTTATTCATCATAAATATTTTTCACGTGTTACTTTCGTGAAATAATTTTCATATTTAGTAGTATAGCCGAAAAATGGGAGAGTGCAGGAATGTTGCAATGTTGTAAGAGATAATTAGCAATGTTGCAAAGGGGAAGGGGGTGGGGGAATGCTGCAGATGCAACAAGGGGTCATGAAACTTGGATGCGGCGTTATCCCCCAAGAGAGGAGAGAGAAAGGAAGAGAGGTGTTCACCTGGCAGGAGCCAAGTGCATATTAACACTTCAGCCGACCCGCCGTCCTCTTATAGACCCCTAATCAGCCAGTTGGCTTATTCCGCCAGTTGACTTTGAAGGCGTAAATGGCTTGTTCAGGGTGAGTTGCTAGATACCACCATTTATTTTAATTTTTATTTATATTATGGAGAGTTGCTAAATACCACCATCTATTTAAATTTTTTATTTATATTAGGATATTTGTCAGCTACCACCATTTATTTTAATTCACACGAGTAGCCGTTTTGAAAAGCAAATGAACTTTCTCCTTAAAGAGAATTAATTACTAAAACGAAACAAAAAAGCAAATACAACAAAAAGAATTAAATAAAACAACATTACATCATTCTGTTTATTAAATATTGTAAATATATAGAAAATAAATATACATTTGATGATCAACTAAAAATAATAATAGTATAAGAAATATGAACGAGGAATATGCATATAGTCAAAAAATATAACCGTCAATATAACAGTATAGGAGAAATATATATATACAATTATATTATGGAAATATATAGAAAATAAATATACACTGGATTGATCAAAAAACAAAATTAAAAAATAAGAAATAATATAGCCATCAATATAGCAGAAACACACACACACACACACACACACACACACACACACACACACAGTTATGTTAAATACATAAATACATTCCACTTTTTTTCAAAATGCTAAACTCGCACTTAATCGAGTCTACAATTACAGTACATCGTTATTGCTCTGCATTACGCACTATACGCGGCTTAATAATATTTAACCGCTTAAAGTATAGGGAAATCTGTACTCGATATGAAGGGCCTTCATATCGTTCAGTACTATTTTTGTTCCCACTTTACAACCGGTTGGTAAGTTATCTTTAAACACGGCTAGAATACAATCAAAAGCACGCACAAAGAGTTCATCGTTAGCCACAGCGTCAAATACAAGTTTATAAACACGCCTTTCCAATCGAGGGTTTATTTCTACCGACCCGAGCTTTTCAATCGTGAATTCTTCTTCACACTGCATAGCGACAGTTGAAATAATCTTCTAAGTCGTTACGACAGCTGCTCGTTACATAAAGAAATAGTTCTTCAGGGTGAACGGTGTAGGTGAGCTTTGCCCTGTACCGATCAAGTGCTTTGTACCAAAGTTTATGATATTTCAAAGAGTCTAAACTTTTTAAAGAAACGTCCAGCTCTAAACCATTCTCACCTTGTTCAACCCTACACTCGGTAAACCCATCGAGCAGAGCGGTGTATGCGTATTCAAGAACCGTATCAAAATAAAGCATATCCGTAACACGCGCATCTAATATAGGCTTCAGCTTGCGGAATCCGACGACTTCAAACATTCTGTCGAGGATGAAATGGTTTCGCGTAGGGACAAGAGCGTTATTATCAGAAGCATTCTTCCACATCAACCGTATATCATTGCATGGCCGATCGTTATTTATACCAACGTACATACAACGGCATGTAAGGGGGTATCACTAATCTGCTCTCTTCTTGTACCTACACCTGTACGAATTTTATAACGATCTTCACTCCACTTCTCAACTATCACGAAGATTCTATTCATCTCCTCGACACTTAAATAAACAACATTCCGTTTGTTTGTTTGTCTACAATCCGTTTCCAGTACATAGTTAACGATACTGGGTTTACGCCTGAACACACGCAACGACTTCGTCACGGACACATCGTACACGACGTTGAGAATGCTGCTCAAAGGAAGTTCCATCGTATTCGAGGGGCGCACGTCCACTCGGTTGAAGCTCTGACATAACTATGAGGCACATGCAACGCGACGGTTCGACGGGAGGAGCGAGTCGCGCCATAATCTAATGAAACGTGTACGGCGCTGATCCAACATGAATCGTTGTATCCCATTATATTGGGCAGGTGTTTTGAGAAATTTTCTGATACAAGAATTAATTTCGGTTTTAATGTTTTATCACTCCCACTTCCCTGAATACGCACCAGGCATTTTCCTTCAGGGTAATTTTCACGAACAAAACACATTTTATAACGGATTTAATGTTTTACGACTAACCATTTCCACAAACTAAACGTCTTCACACTCCGGCGCACTATTTGAGAGGAACATATGCCCATATTTTTCCTTTTTGTTTAACAAGCGATACTAGTCTCTAAAGTCTGTTAAAAACTCACGCAGGGCATTAGCCACAACCTCACCACAAACCTTGTCATGATATACATTAATACAGTGATAAAAATACTTAAGATTCTCCATGATGACAAGATTTACATTCTCAGTCGCTGGGTAGGAGTACTCGGTATGGTGTAACATGACATAATAACGCTTGTCACACTACCCATCAATAAGACTCACTATCCATATCCGTTGCTTCTCTTCTGCACGTGTTCTTTCTTTTACTTCACGGTATGTGTGAGCCTTTATAAAGCTTAGGTCTATAACATACTTCAATACTTCGTCTGTGCTACGAAAGCCTACAACGCTCTCACCAGAATAGCCATAGAGTATTTGTACATCTTGCCCCTTCGCACGATTCAATGTAGTCTTAAAAGAGGCAAAGGAGGGGGGAATAGGAAGTTTTTCAGTATCCACCACATCTTGACACTTTGCAGAATACCATTTCATAAACGTTGAACAAGCAATATTAAAGGTAGCCATTACTATTTTCTGTCTACGCGGGAGAATACACGTCTGATGCCCAGGGCTTACTGCGATCAACTGAGCACGCAGGGAAGCCCAGGTAGTAGCATGACTCACGTTGCTGGTCTTACAGTGGGCGGAGCTTAGAACTTTCACCTGTGTACACACACACACACACACACACACAAAGGAGAAAGTGAAACGCTAATTGAAACATGATTTATTTAATATACGAAATATTCAAGATATATATATATATTTACAAATACGTATAATAAATAAGTTAGCAATAGACACATCAAAGATTATGGTATCCAAAGGGTACGGTATCATAGGTACCAGGTAACTGGTAACGTTTCCTATAGGTGTTACGGCACACCTTTGTACCCCTAAGTTCCTTCACGCCCCCCAGCTTCTGTGCCCGAAAATTATGAGTGCCTACAGTTAGTTGGGGCGGGCGATCGCCCTCATCATCATCCAAACACACTAGATCCTTCAACGATTCAAAGTTAACACCCGCCGATTCGCATGGTTGAGCGTGATACCCTTTGCCTTCACGATATATTTCATATCCTCCTCCACCCTCATCCGTACCCCATACGTTTTTGGTCCTGTTGAGACAAAAGAGTCGGCGTATGTGGTGTCACCATACTCATCCTTGATCTCATCAGTCAACTCACCGAGGAATTCACCAATAGGAGGCATGTATTCACCCTCTCTCTCTGTGAATATCACACTATCTGTATCAGCGGACAATACCCTCCGCCCAAGAGAGTGCAATAAGCCCCAAAGTTTTATGCGTGCGTAGGCCGTTGTGAAGCTGGCTACAGGTATGTTTGTAACCCGTGAGGTAACTGTGGCCAATTCGGTATTGTTGTACTTTATTATGTAAGTATTACCTACATTCATGATCTCCATGACCTCTTTATCGGGAGCATTGGCATAATCCCAGACTTCACTATAACTTTGTGCCAAATGAACGTTCCCTTTGCCGGTATTCTGTGCAAATTTTCCCCAAAGACTGTTTAGACAACTTTGCACTAAACCGCTTGCCAGGGTTCTTTACAATTTGGGAACGGTCAAGCTGTATACCTTCATGGTCACGGTAACGTTGAATATAGGCAGACTTTTCATTTTCGGTATCAACTCCTCGCGGATACCCTGATGCTTCGACCTTATGTTTCAAAAAAGCGTTTATATATGGCGTGAAAAGGTTGGGCAGTTTCTGAAACCTCCACATCTCATGAATCTTCAATATGCTGTAGCCATGGCGAACAGCTAGATCCAGCTCTGGACCTGTATATACACCTCTAATCTTACGCTGGTGGGTTGTATGGTCACAATCACCATAGTTCTCTTCTGCGCACTTCACGCACAAGGGAAACATGAGTTTGTGGTCTATAACGACGGGTAAGATCGGCATCCCTAAATCGCGGGGGGGAGTACGTCTACGAAAGAAAGGCCGAAATAGTACCCGTTCAAATTTCTTGAGAACTCGTCGATGGAGGGTAGGTAAGGTCCTACTAATTTTTCAGGCGCACCTACGGGGTATGGATTGTTCTTCATCACGTAGGGGTATAAAGAACAGAAATCGTAGTAATGGAGTTTCACACCCTTCGTAGGAGGAAAGTATAGCTTGAAGGGGTTTGTACGCCCACCGAACAAGCTATCACCGCATTTGAGAGGATCCAGCACCATTGAGCGCTTGATCGTGTTTATTTCTTCACGGTACTGCCCGTCTGTCTCCATCCGTGCATTATACTCATGCTCCCACAAGACTTTGTGAATGAACTGGGATCCTATAAGTTGATCGCTGGTGCGGGTCCACGTAAGACAGTCGGCAGGAGATCTACCGTGGATATCTCCTGCGATTCCACACTCAGGACGGGGGCATCCGTGCCACCAGCAACCGTTAACCCTTTGACAACCAGTATACGTTTCTTTGAACTTAAAAGTTTAAGTTTTATTGTGTTTTACAATTAGATATTAGTAACTATAGTCACTTAAATGACCCATTTTTGGGTTAATTTTCCTACAACTAAACGATACCTGCATAAACATGTAGATGTATTTGTAGAAATGTTGCATCATTGTACAATTTATATTATTATTTCCTTGGGACAAATATGTCCCTTGGTCCTCAAAGGGTTAAAGGAGTACACAGTCTTCTCACCAGTGACACGGTTTTCACTTAGACCATCAACCAAAAAAACACGGCCATTAACCTTAATGGGTACTTCACTCATGTTGCGGGCATGCTTTATGCATACGCCTGTCTGCTGATGTAGGTGTATGAGCCAGTAAATAGCCTTGTGCCCATAACTGCGGGGATTGTTTCTGTGAATAATGGCTAAGGTGTCTTTAGGCAAGAAGTTATTCTTGAACACCGTAAAACATAATGAGGCGATGGTGGTTGCGACTTGCAACGGATCGCACTTAAAACGGCCTATGCACATCCTTCTAAAGGCCTGGAAACATACTCTGAGTACGCGCACATCATTCACGCAGTAACGCTCACATTCATCAGCTATATTATAAGGCACTGTTAAACCTAAGGATTTTTTAGTGGGTGGGTGATTTCACAAACTCGTCATTGTGATGTTGCATTAAAATACACCTTTTCTGTATTGTTTGTAAATACAGAAAACTTTCCAACCTAACAAGTTTATAGTCCACAATTTTAAGACTACACAAGTATCCACATAGGTACAAACTTCGGTACTGAATATCTTTGTAACCAGTAACAGCACTCCCAGTAGGCGATTGCAGAATCGGCTCAGCATTTAATTTGAAACAATTTTAAAATCTTTCTTCTTGACATCATCAGACTGCATGTAAATTTTGAGAAGTGAAATACATATTACATAGTGATGAAAACAATATCTGCAAAATTAAAACAGCTGTTCACTAAAACAATGGGTATCGTATAAGAAAATGCAATCAATTAGTAAACTGTATTTGTAAGACTAAGGAAGTTTTTTCAACATATATACCTACATTTTCATTTATAATTATATTCATATTGCCTCCACAGTGACAAGTGAATAAGAAGTCATTCAATGAAAAATAATGGCAGTTAAAAATAAGCACAAAAATACAAAAAAATTGCGAAATTATTCATTACATAGATGCACATAACGTATGTAATACATCATTAATTTATCATCTGTCAGTAATTATTACAGTTAGTTATTGCTTAACGCGAATTCATATTTCACAATTTCGGAAAAAAACGAGATACAGTGTAATCATTAGCAGTAACTTTTACAAGAAGACAATCTTTCAGTAAAGAGAAACATATTCCTAATTTTCTTGCATCGTTTAATACGATTTTAAGTTACACGGTGGTTTTCAAGAGTGCTCGTGTTACGCGAGAGCTCCCTAGTATGTGAGCTCAATTAGCTATTTCGCCATTACTACGGAAAAACCCTTTTACAGCTGGATTGTTTTCATAGGTTGATGTTTGTGGCTCTTTGTATCGTCGACGCTTAGCCTGAAGAAATTTTGCTACTGCTAGACATGGATCAAAATGACCTGCACCAACATGACCTGCACCAACACCATTTAATGCAATAAGCAATCTGTTGTTGGCACCCTGCAATGACACGCAAGCCTTCTCTCACTACGGAAAATATTATAATGCGATACCACTCTTTCTACTGCCATTGGATGTGGAGCTGCAGTGAGAACAAGATTCACGAGTGCTGTAAGTGGAGAGTCAGGATTTTTGGTCACAGCTTCAGAAATACGTTTGAATTTCGTGTTGTCTTCATGTTCGTTCAACCTCGGATTGTTGATAAAAATATCAATGCAATCGTCTGTAAGTTTCATAGAGTCAAAATGTCTGTTCATTTTCCGAAGAAGAATGTTAGCCTTTCTGGCCATAACTTCAGGAGATGTAGAATTAAAAAACTCTGAAATTTCTTTTAACGACGCATTTGCTCCTTCGTCCATTCTCTTTTGCAAGAAATTCTTAATTGACTCTAGTGTCTCATCCCTAATAGCACTGAAAGAGCGATTTGATAACGTGACGAACTGATTAGAAATTGCTCTTCTTGCTCTCCTAACTGCACCTGTATCTTCTCTTGCCTCCTTATATTGATCGCCATCCGTTGTCGGTTTACTTGTTCCTGCACCTTCGTCTACATCTCCCAATTTCTCCTCCCAGCCACCGATATATGGTTTGTCCACCATCGTCGTAATACGCTCGATGTATCGAGTTTGGATTGCCGGAATATCGAACAGTATTAGGTCTGTTTTTTGGAATTCCTTTTGTAGACAGGCAAGGTGATGAAGAATGTCAGCCATTAAGCCAGTCAGTCTATATTGCTGACCTCCTGCCTCCCACATACGCAAAAAACCAGACGCCTGTTGCTTAGTGATTCTATCGTCAGTGGTGGAGATGCTTTCCCAGAAAGCAACACATGCTGGCAGATTGTTAAGTAGACTGACGCACATTGCTTGGACATGTTGGGCAAATCGTACTTCTGGTAGATTAATAAACTGTTTGAACGTCAACCCTAGTTTTTTGCATTCAATTTTCACACGCTTGGTACGGACAGAAGAAACATGAAAATATTTAACAGTATCTTTCACCTGGGAATACCATCGCTTCAATTCAGGAACAGTTGTGATTAACTCGTGAAACGCCAAATCAGTTGTATGGCACACACACCATATGCAAGGAACCAGCCGTTGTAGTTCATCATTCAGTTTCTTCCACAACCCAGAATTGATACCGGTGTTGGCTGCTTCACCATCAGTTGTAAGGGATAACAGCTTGTCGAAAACAGGTGCATTGAAGTTAATTTCATTCATGTTGTTCTCGGTGTCGTCGTCATCGCTTGAATCTTGGCCTTCTGGCGCTAGATTATTATACTGAAATGATACATCGCCAGGCCTCTCTAAGCTCCTACCAAGAGCCTCCAGAAGCCATTAGCTCCTCCTTCAACAGGCTCTACAGCTACAAGAAAACTTGTAGTAATAACGCCATCTTTCACCAATCTTGCAGTCACAAACTTAATGCCTAGTTGTTGACGATCACATGATCCATCAATTTGTATTCCTAAAGCATCGCATTGATTTTTTTTTCTTCAATGAGATTCTCCTTAAATACATCACCAATGCATGACAACATTTCATAGTAAATATTTGTCGTGCGATAGTGCATATCTGAACCTGTGGGTCTAAATGGTTCCATGTTGCAATCCCAGTCTTGGGAAAACTTCTGTACAAGTTGGTCGGAAAAGATATTGGTGAGACTCCTTGATGGCCAGAAATATCCTGATACGGTTTCACACTGAGTGTCATTGTAGCGGTCCATTGCCAGGCGAAGTAGTTGTTAAACTTCCTGGATTCTATATATCTTGAAGAGATTCAGCCAAGGATGTTTGTCGCTCTGCTTTTGAAACTGATCATGTAATTTGCTTGCCTCTAGTGCAGCTGCATGTGGTTTACCCTGAAGATGCTCAATTAAGCGCTGTGCTCCAAGCTTACCTTCTGTTCGTGCTCCCGTACTGGATGCATAAGGTACACTTCTGTTCAATGAAACCTTCTCAGCATCATCTATGAAACTGCAACAAACATTACACTTAACAAACAATCGAGTTTGTCTTTTATCCTTGTTTTGAATTCTTGTAAGAACCGAATCCGATGAATACATGTCCAACAATCTGTTAATATTAAGAGGTAAGCCCACATAGTACGATGTGGAACCAATAGAAGTGGAAGATGAATTGGCCACATCCGCATCTTGACCAATGCTTGAAGCTGAGGTCTCTGGGTATGGACATTGAGAAGAGGCTGTATTTGAACAGTCAGATGGCATAATTGAAGAGCCTGTCAACCCTGTATCACTGGCCGTTGTAGATGTCAGTGGTCGTTCATTAGCTGTAATTCCAACAGACTGAAGTTCTTTACTGTGTGTTTTATTGTTCGACTTGAAAAAACTAGATATGTCCATTGAACCAACAGAATCATCTTTTTTAAATTTTTTACGACTAGACATTTTAGTATTCAAATACAATCTGTAATAGACAACCAGTATTATTGATGTATGAATTTAATTTAGCATAATAAAGTGAATTGGTTACTAAAACATAGTAAAAATATTTTTAGTAGAAATAAAATAAACAACAATAAAGTAAATTTATAGCTAATTGAAAGAGCAATGAATATCAATAAAAAATCTGATTGGTTTCAATAATCTGATATGCCTATATAAACTATAAATATAACCTATATAAACCCCCCACTATTATTTAATAACAAATATTAGTGTATTAGTCTTGTGTATTAGTAATTGTGTATTATTAATAGTGTATTAGTCTTGTGTATTAGTAATTGTGTATTATTAATAGTGTATTAGTAATTGTGTATTATTAATAGTGTATTAGTAATTGTGTATTAGTAATTGTGTATTATTAATAGTGTATTAGTAATTGTGTATTATTGATAGTGTATTAGTAGTAAATATTAGTCTTGTAGGTTATCTCCCCCCCCCCCCACTATTAATAACAAATATTAATAGTGTGGGGGAGGGATAACCTACAAGAAGAAGAACCTACAAGAAGCATAAATAAAGTATTCAACAATTTTTAACGAAAAAATAATATACATTTGTAGGTAATACCATGTAATATTGTTTATATATAGTCTCATTATGTATGAAAATAAAAATATTGTGATAAATATTACGGATAATAAAACAACCAATTATTATATTTTGAACTAGGTAAATAGAATAAAATAGGATAAACAGTATGCAAATATACAATTATGCAATATAAAAAATTGCCACTGTAAAAGACCCAAACACGCATTCATGTGTCACTTGCTCAAGATTAGCATAATTAGGCCCTGTAGCTGTAGCTATGCCTACCTGCTACCTGCATACCAACCATTATGTAATAGTCATGCAAATGAATACATAAATGCATAATTGCATTGGAATAAATCATTTCAATCACATAAACATAGGAAATAGGTTGTTTCCTATTTGCTTCAATAGTCAAAGTTAGGCCGCCATCCATGATTCCATCACATTACAATTATATACCAAGACAGCATCAGCAAGTTAATATCTTAATACTGCAATATAATATGAGTAAAATTTAACTATGTAATAGAACTTATAGAAAACAAAGTTATTTATTTACCTCTATCCCCTTTAAAAGCACTTAAATTAAAAGCAACAGAATTGAACAGATCAAGCTGGCTATTTCACTCATTGCTTTAGTATTAGGGCCAGCATGGGTCTTGTTTACAACGGATTTTATGGCAAATGCCAAACTACCGATTAGATTTATAGCCAATTTGGCGACTTTGGCTGTATTCTTTTGGCTGCTTTATCCATGGATTCGACTGAGTTGTTTTTAGATGATTGAATACAGTATTATTTTCGTTTTTCAACTGGGTGGGTCAAATCTATTTAGTGGGTGGGTCAAATCCTTTACTGGGTGGGCGATCACCCACCCAGTTAACATGTTAGATTTAGGCCTGTTATAAGGATTACGTTCATTAAAATTGTTGTAGTATCGGTCAAAATTTTCACGTTCATCTGTACTCATACATTCATAATTAATGTTTGGGTGGAGGAAGACCTACGTAATTTAAAGTTTCGCTAGTGAGGAATGTGTAAGGGAAATATCATTTTGAAACTTCAGCTGCTACGCCCATCACCTTGGGTAGCTTTGCTAATTTACAAGGTGTGAATAATAGTGTCTTTAAATTGTACATTACCTCTTATTTGCTTTAAATTGTACATTACCTCTTATTTGCATCTGCATTAGTTTGTTGCCTCTTTTCAATGGATCACCTGTAAATAACTCAAAAGATTCGTGCTCAAGCAACTCCTTATAAAGGAACTGTGTGTCAAATTTTGACCCGTTATGGGCAAGAATATACAGTCTTTTTTTTTAGCTTGTCCGCTAACTTGACAATATAGGACACAAAGAGTTTCAGAGGGCTATCGTGGGCACTCATTTTAAAAACGTTTGTCCGTTTTCCACATTTGGGACACTCATCACATTCGATCTCCATACACTCATCACAAATAGTCTGACTCACAAGTAAATGTGGAATAACCTCTTTGGTTTCAGCGTTCGTGTATGTTTCTATATCGTAGTATAGTTATACAAGGGTTGTTTTTAGGCTTGGCGTCTTTCATTTAACACACATATTTTACTCCGTCCGCCTTATATTCCTCCTGGTATGTAGAACAGTGAATTTCATCACATTTATGCCTAAATTTTCCTCAACTATCGATTGTGTGAAACATACCACACTCACAGATTCTCATTTTCCTGCACGTGCCAATTGATTTATGGAGTTCAAAACATATTATTGAAAAATGTGCGTCTACACACATTACAATCCATCTTCTCAGCTTCAACTACATGGCTTTCACAATTGGGACTTTTACACTGTTCACATACCATGTGGCAATCTTTACAATGTTTCACGATATCATCGGCAAACTCGATACATCCCTTACACAAATCATGATGTCGTCCATATTTTCAACTTTTGTCATAACTCGCGTAAAGGTCCCTTATATTACGGATGGGGAGATACGTTGTCCATGACAGTCCTAAAATAAGTAGGGGCATTGTACGATCCCTCACACTGCTTTTAAAAACATACACAGTTCTACGACGATCATCCATACCAAATACAGCTATACGAACATTCATTTCCTGTTCTACCATTCTCAGTTCTTCAGGACCGATAGCACAGTCAAACTCAAGTTTACAGTCTACAACTAGTTCACGGGCACGTTCCAGTACCGTAGGCAACCAAATGTTTTGGGTCCGTGTATTTAGTACAGTAAACATACGTGCTAAGACCACTGCCATAAAGCCGCAACCACGATCGACGTTTATATGCTGTCTAAAAATAGCTATGACCCGCAACACGGTATACACGATCAATATTTACCGTGAAGTTGTCCATATTGAAGGCTATACTACTTTGAGAGGCCTGCATTATACGGCCTAATATATACTCTATATCTTCAGCTGCCAAACGTCTGAAGGGTATTACTACCCAAAAATCATCTACATCTCCGTCATCTGACCCGAATCCAAAAGACAGCATCGTCTTGACTTCACGTTCGTCGCGATTCTGAAGGGCAAACTCTATAACACGCTCAACTATGCGCCGTAGTCCGTGTTCAACACCATTGCTATACATGGATCTAGGATCAACCTTGACTATATACCGATTTCTAGTCAAGACTGGCGTGGGGCATCGGTACGCACCAACTCGAGTGTTATGCCACCCTCAACAGAGCGAGAAGCTGCTGCGGAGGATGTACAAGAATTTGAGCAGGAATAAGGGGATATATTTTTATTTGAGGGAGTTACTATTGTGGGGATTGTGTCGTAAGACGTAGAGGGTTGGGGCTCTACTACTGGTAGTCTAACAACCGGCGCAATCCTGGCACGCTTTATGCCTGACGTGGAGGGCTCTTCATCATGCATCCGCTTTGAATTGTCGCGTGCTACAGGTATCGCTGGTGAGGATTCGTCGGTGGGGAAGGATTCTGTGATCACAACTACACTGTCGTTGGGGTCATCCGTAATGTCGATGATGGGGTGCTGTACCTCATCGTCATTGACGGTTCTGTGGGAGAAGAGAAAAACCTGAATTTTTCTACATAGTCCATCCACATGTATTATATCTGGACCTACAGGATGTGGTAAAACTGTGTTTATGCTTAAAATCATTAAAGAAAAGGGAGAGATGTTCTCAAAATTTGTGCATAAAGTTATATGGTGCTATTCGATGTATCAATCAGTGTTCAACGAGTACCAAGATATTTTGTTCCACAAATGTGTATAAGACGTTAATTCGTTAAAGGGAAATGAACATACAGTCATTGTAATTGACGATCTCATGCTGGAATGGATAAAACGTTTGCCGAAACATTTACAGTATTCTCCCACCATCTTAATATGAGCGTGTTCTTCATCAATTAGAATCTATTTTTTCAAAAATAGATACATGTGCGATGTGTCATTAAACACACAATATCTAGTCTTATTCGCACAACGTAGAGATGTATCACAAATTGGGGTAATAGCCAATCAAATGTTCCCGAATCAGCGTAAGGAGTTTTTGGAAGTTTATAAAGAAGCTACAAGCACGCGTTACGGATATTTGCTTTGCGACCTTCATCCGCGAAACACGTTTAGGGTGTTTCTAAGATAGAATATATTTCCAAACGAGCCTGAAACGGTGTATATTCCAGAATGACAGAGACTAAAGAAATACCGAGAATTAATAAAAATCTATCATCGACTGCCACGGGCAATGCAGCAGATGTTTATTAAAAATATCGACTCCGACCTTTTAAAATGCATCTGTGAAATGTCTTAACGTTAAAAATTGCAATGTATCAATGAAACCACCTCAGAAGGTTCGCCTACGCCGTTACAAGAACATGATACACGCACTCGCTCTTAAAAGTCAAACTGTAGGGAAGAAAAAACGAATTATTGTACAAACAGGAGGGTCATTTCTCCCCATCTTATTTTCAGTTTTGGGTCCTCTACTGACTAGATTAATATAATGAAGAAAGTGGTAGTGATTCCACACGAGGTGTACGCTTCACTGCAAAGGAATCCAGACACGGATCTAGATCCCCGTAAAAGCAGATTTAAAAGAATGGAAAGCGAATTGCTAGCCCTATTAAACAGTGAAAACACACCTGATGAGAAAAGAATCTTATACCAAGAAGCTCTGCAGAAACTTCTTCACGAGTACAAAAATTATAAGAACCCGACAGAGATTCCTGTGGTTATTAGGCACAGCACGGGGAACGATGGACATGGTGACATAGGACCTGTACCCGACGATACATCTGACCAGCCAAAGATTAAGGGGTCGGCCACACAACACATCGAGCATGTATTAAAAAGCACCCTCCCACATACATTGAGGAATAAAGGTTTAAGTCTTTATAATCTATTGAATGAGGACCCAGCCATACAATGGACCGATACAGTCGAGATCATTGTGGAAGGCTCAAAGGTACAGGGATCGAATATCGTAGACATTGTCCATGATCTGGTGAGAAAATGGGATAGGCCCTCACCATCAGGATGGAAGCATATTAAAACAAGACTATAACAAATAAATGTCCCCAAAACATCGATAGGAAATCTGAAAAGGTTAAAAGACCTGGAACATGCGATTCATGTGACACAATTGAAGACGCCATCACCCACGCCGGTAACATCTTTGAAGAGGAGAAAGAAAAGGTTAAACAACGGTCAACCCTACCCACGTGCCTCTAAAATACGCAAATGGCTAACGTATTAAGTAAACGCTATTATGACATTTCTAACCCAGCCTCCTACGGCGGCGTAGATAGACTGTACAGAAGTGTTTACGGAGTAGTTAAAAAGATGTTGAGATACGAAAATAAAAACCCACTCTAATAGACAGAGTTTATTTCCACAACAGTTTCGACGCCCGCTGGCATCCTCCTCGGGTGGATACACAAACACGAATGAACCAAAAAAGAGGGAAAAACAGTCCAGGGACCGACCGTTAAGAAATTCGCACCTAGGTTAGATCCCATTCTCCCGACACCGGAAGGGCATTTTCATTAAGTACATTCGCACAAATTTAAAACTATCTTCCTGTTCTAAACATACAGTTTCTATTATTTATTTATTTATTTTTTTACATAATTATTACATCAAAAATGCGTGGTGGTGGGAAGAAGGGAGGATTGACCGGAAGAAGGGCATACGTGGCATTAAACGTAAAAGGATATCAAAAAAAGAGTGTTGTAAGCGAATGAAACATATGGTTGACCATTTTTTTGACTGATATAAGCTAAGGACATGGATCTCATGAATCATAGTTTGTTTACTACTTGTCGAGAGAGGAGGCACTATTTCTAACTCGTCATAGCACGCTTCATCCACCCGTGTAGTTCACAATGCTGTAAATCGGAGCTATCCCTCTTTGAGATGCCCCCAACTCAAGTTTCTATTGAACACACTGACTTTATTACAATTAACCCTTTAAACACAATTAGTTCCCCGAGTGCTCCTATAGAATTCGTGATACCCAGCTCAGGCCCTTACCTTTTTGATCCAAGCTGTGTGCACATCTACGCTAAGCTACGTATAGCCCATTCTGATGGAACAGACTGAGATGACAAATATGCTGTATACCCTGAAACAAACTTTCTGCCCTCCATATTCAACCAGTGTGACGTATATTTAAATCGGGTCAACATATCGGCAGGAACGGGGTACTATCACCTACGAGCTTATCTGGAAAATATCCTCAACTTTTCCAATGAAACGAAGGCTAATTTTTTAAGTGCCGAGGGATATTATCAAACTAAAGACGAAAGTAGTATAAAGGACAAATTTAAAAATTCTAAAAAGAAGATATACGAGTGTTTTGGTCGTCTGCATACAGATTTCACATTCCAGGAGAAGTTGCTTGTGAATGGGGTGGATATGAAAATAAAGCTCACCCGCACTAGTCCTGAGATCTGCTTAAGTCTGGATGCTGATTAAGAAGAGGGAGCAAAACCCGTTGTGGTTCACATTATGGAGACATACCTCCGTGTACGGCGAGTGAAATTAAGTTTACCAAAACAACTAGAAATTGAGAAAAATTTAATAAACGCTACAGTGAAATACCCTATTAACAGAGTACAAATCAAACTATATACGGTGCCTGCAAGTTTGGCGTCAAAGCAGATAGAAAACATCGCCCTGGGAAATCTTCCTAAAAGGATATTAATCGGAATGAAGGACCATGCTTCCGTGAATGGAAAATATAAAAAGAGTGCCTTTAAATTCGAGAATTTCGGACTTAAAAATATGACTCTCTACGTTAATGGCATTGCGTTGGGAGGAACATTGAATACGGACTATTCATCAGACGCTGTTACACCTCTTTGCGCGAGAGCCTATAGTAATCTGGCCCATATTGCGGGTGATTGTGACGAGCTCGGTAATGGGGTAACGCAGAAAGAATTCATTGATCACTTTAACGTTTATCCGTTTGACATTACACCTGACTTATCTGCTAGCGTAAATACGCATTTAAGTCCACAACAGAACGGAAACATCTGTGAGGTTGGAATTCACCAAGCCTATAGTCGCACCTATTAGTGTACTAGTATACCTTGAGTCGCAAGCCCTAATAGAAGTAGATAGATTTAGGGGTGTTAAATCAGACTTTTAAAATGGATGCGAATACACTTCAGAGAGTAATGAAGAGTGAACGAGTCACACGTTCCAAATTTATCGGTGTGTTTGCGAAGAATAAAACATTGATTCTGCCAACTACGCGAGATTGCGATAGTCTTATTTTGAACACCGATATCATCGGTAATGAAGGGATTCATTGGTTTGCAATCTATTTTAAAATTAGGGACCGTTTGTATTATTTTGATTCACTCGGGACACAACCCTGGAGTGACCCTGTTATTGTAAAATGTCTCGACCAGTTACATATCCCCGAAGTTGTATGGAACCCATTTCGATTACAAGGATATTTTAGTAATACATGTGGAATGTACTGTATTTCATTTCTCATGCATATGTCACGTGGTAAAGAATTTATAATTTTTTAAAATTTATTCGACCCGTGTCACACCCAACGAAACGATGAAATGGTATGCAGACAGATAGAAAGCCGTTTTCCAATTGTGCGTACTCGTTGTATAGTATGTTGTTTTGTTCGTGTGTGTATATATATATTTGTAATGTTAGTTTGTATATTCTGTAGTTTAAGATGGTTATTGTGCTGATTTCTTTCATTTAATAAATTGATGAAAATACATTGTCTTATTCCCTTCCCCCCAAAAAGACCATACAAAAAAATCTTACATTATTTCGATGTGACATTCATTGGGTTGACTGTTAGGTAAATCCTCCGTATTCAGGTCCATGACACGAGGTTCTTCAAAAGATTGTATAACACGTGACAAATCCTCATCGGACCTTAAAGGAGAAAGAATAATGTTCATACTGAATCTTTTTTAATAAAAAATACATAGAGTATACCTATCGTAAGACAGACCCCATTATGTGAAGATATCTTTGAACCGATCAGAGAAGTTCATTTAAGAGGTAATTCCGAATAATTTATAAAAAAACATGCAAAAGATTGCTATAAAAAAATTCAATGAATCAAAACAGGATATAACTGTAGACTAATTGCGATTACCTAGACGAAGTATTTGACGAGCTACTACATCCCTCCATATATATGAAATAATCCTCTTTCTGGCAGTTTGTGAA
>JAJOZX010007371.1:172500-209680 GCA_023014485.1 Bathynomus jamesi | reverse complement strand
CTGGTTTTGTAATTGCTGGAGAGTATTTAGCAGCTGAAATGTGTTGGCTGCGTCTAAAAAATGTCCACTCTTCTTTGATGTTCGTTTTTCTGTTCCTTGGTGCGTTCCTTTGAGGGTGGTGGTATCGGCATTTTTTTCGTATTTGCAACTCCCATATCTTTCATAGTGTTGCAGACCGTAAGATGGTGGAACATGCATTTCTTATCAAACTTGCAATATCCACTTGTGTAATTCATTTTGCATAATGTGGGATGTGCATATATGCATTGCCCATCCCGATATCTGCAGTTTCCTTTCGCGTAGTATTTGCATACGATATTTTCTACGCTTCTGCTTTCTTTCTTATTATTTACCAAGTTCTTAGTTTTGGCATTATCATTATTTTTCTTTGGCTGTTTATTTTTACGTTTTTAGTTATCTTTTTATCATTTCGCTCGTTGGACCGTTTGTCTACTTCGCCACTTTTACTTATTTCTTTCCTTTCATCTATGTCTTCCTTCGGTATTACGTTGTTTATATCGTTATTTGTTATAAATTGTTGTTCGTTATTATGCTGTTAATCGTTATTCGTTCTTCTCTCTCATCCACCCTGTTTTCGTTGGGACCATTTCGGACACATGCGTCCCCATTATTTCATTCTTTTTTGTAACTTTCGAGTCTGCTATCTCCATTTCTTTAAAGACCACGAAAGAATTTACAGTCTGTGTACATGCGCCACATAGAAATTTGATCCCCACGACTTGTTTCGCGTTCGAGACGAGAGTTATTTCCCGATCATTCCAATTCATGCAGTTAAAGTCGTTTAATCGTTGGCAGAAATCACACCTAATCGCTAGGCTTTCCGTTGTTACTAAATTGCACAAATTACAGATTAAGTGAGAATTTGGACCCATATCCATGATATTCCTTAATTAGCTTAAGAAGAAATACCCACACAAATTCTTTATTTATTTTTATTTTTTATTTCTGTTTCTTTCCTTTCGATGGTCGAGGGTATTTCGAGGGTTTCCTGACCTTTGTGTTTTATGACCTTTTTCCTGCTTTGTTTCAAACTTTTCTCGAATGCCAACCGTATTTCGTTTTGAATATATACGTTAAAATTGGTGATAAATTATGTAAACTATATTGCACTTTCTTTATTTTAATGAAATTAACTTTATAATTTATATGCACGGATTCACTGATACTTTATACACTTTCGGGTGCAAACAGAATAAACCGCCGAGTAGATTATTCCCTTCTAATTTGGGTGTTAAATAGAGAGAGCAAAACAACACGTCCATTCACCACAGGGTACAAGCAACTATATAATATACATATAATATACATATATAATATACATATATATAATATACATATATACATATATATATAATATACATATACAATTACATATACAATATACAATATACATATAATATACATATATAATATATATATATATATATATATATAATACATATATAATATACATATATAATATATATAATATACATATAATATATATATAATATACATATATAATACTATATAATATATACATAATATATATACATATATATAATAATATACTATATATATAATTACATATATACATGTATATAATATACATATATACATGTATATAATATACATATATACATATGTATAATATAACATATATACATATGTATATAATATACATATATACATATGTATATAATATACATAATACATATGTATATAATATACATATATACATATGTATATAATATACATATATACATAATATACATATGTATATAATATACATATATATATATAATATACATATATAATATATATAACATATATACATATATATTAATATACATATATATATATTATACATATATCTAATTATACATTATATATATATATATTATTATACATATATGTATATATATATATATTATATATATATATATATATATATATATTATACATTATATATGTAGCGGATCGACAAGAAATAGACCAACAAGTAGATGGACAAATCCTTTCCTTCCACGCTATCATCAAACAGTCTTGGAAGACACACGTGGACACGGATTCAGAACAATGAAAGAGTCTGTTTCTTCCCAAAAGGATGCGCTCACAAGGCGTCTTAAGATTTGGCGCGAAGTCCTACGTCACAGGAACTACGTATAAAAGCGAGCTTCCACTCACACTCACACACTCACTCGTACTCACATTCTCGATTTCCACCTTTACGAGCAACACGTCCGTCAACCGCCTTCCGGCTTCCTGCCGGAGGCGCGGCCTGCTACTTTCTTCAAGGCCTACAATTTATCATCTTCAGCACCTCAGGCCTACGCCTGCAAGATCATTTAAGGCCATCCTGCACCTCGAGAAGTAACATCACCTCAGGCCTCCGTACGAAGCCTACATCCATCATCTCGAGAGGCTTAACAGACAACGACAACTCGAGTCTACGGTAATAGATTCCTCTTCAACCCGCCTTCAAGAGTTTACATCGTCCTAAGATAAGTACCTCCTATTCTAAGTACTCTTGTGAAGCCTACATTAGCCTACCGCCGAACGGTAGGCTATACTCCCAAAGTGTGTAATTAAGCTTTCCAACTGACTCTCGTGAAAGAACGCAGTAGGCCTGTTATCCAATTCAAGTGTCATTTCAATACCGTAATTCCGCGTATCATCCGTTATTATGTTCAATTCATATATTTGTGTGTTAACTAAATATTCTCATGGCGTAATCACTTAACAATTCTTTAATGACCTTTGAAATACGCTCGTTTATGTGAGGCTTAATGGTATACAAAATGGGACAACCTGAAATATGAAACTTAGTGAATACAACAATAATGCATGTACGTAATATAACAAATAGGTTATGCAATACACTGATGAGGGATGCTACAGATTAGGCATAAATGATCTGTGAAAGAGGCCTATTAATGACACAGAAAGCGCGTACGTTTTGGTACACTGAATAGAATAAGTTTCGGTACTTTATTTTTATTATGAAAATAAAGCCGTTATTTATTCACTGTGATATAACAAAGAATTGACAGTAATTAATTGATAGTTTTACGTTATGCTTATGACATAGACTTAGCTAATAAGATGAAATGTTAATAGCTTAATTGACACGTAATAAGTAATATACTCATCGATGGTATGTAAATGGCATGCAACATAGAACATTGAATGGGCCTAGTGAATGATATAAAGAATGCACGTGCGTTTGGGATAGGCCTAATGATAGTTGAGGGAATATACACTGTAAATGAATTAGGCCTGCAGTAGAGAACTTATTTATCGCACAAATATATAAGTGAACACAATAGCGGATGATGTGAATTACATGTTCTGAAGGACACTTGAATTAGGTAACAGGTCTACAGCGTTATTAACGAGAGTCAATTGGAACGTTTAATTACTCACTTTGGGAGTATAGCCTACCGTTCGGCGGTAGGCTAATGTAGGCTTCACAAATAAATGATCCTGCAGGCGTAGGCCCGGTTGTGGTGGATGGAATGAAGAGGATCTTGTAGGAGTAAGCCCGGCTGTCAGTGTCTCTTGGAAGTTTGTTCCGTAAGTCAAGGTATGATGGGCCTAATGGAGTCTCGTAGACGACCGTTCTTCGTAAATCGGTAAAAGCTGACCAGATGTGGAGTGATTTGGGTTTGTAGCTTTCGCCGTCGAGTCACGCAATGTGTCCACCTTGAGGATGCTTCTCGTAGCATTGCAACCTTGCCGGTGCCCTCAAGCATGATTGATAACCGGTTGATGCTGTAATGAAGAGACCAAGGGGAATTCCTGATGCCGTTGTGGTTTGCTGCGGCAGTATTGGTAGATCACTTCCAATGATGCTTCGTTTCTTGAATGTGGTGTTGAAGTGAGCCTTGGTCTTGAGCCGGTTAAAACTGATGAGGGGTGACAACGTACAGAGTAGTCTAACGAAATGGAAGCGCTAATGCAGTGAGGAGTGTGAGTGGGTGCTCGCTTTTATACGTAGTTCCTGTGACGTAGGACTTCGCACCAAATCTTAAGACGCCTTGTCCGCGCGTCCTTTAGTTGAAAAGATTACGTTCGCCTTTTGGGAAGGAACAGACGTTTCATTGTTTGACTCTTTGCCCACGTGTGTCTTCCAAGACTGTTTGATGATAGCGTGGAAGGGAAGGATTTGTCTGTCTATTTGTTGGTCTATTTCTTGTCGATCCGCTACATATATATTATACACATACATATACACATACATATACCATACATATATCCATACATATACACATACATATATCATACATATACACATACATATACACGTACATATATCATACATATACACGTACATATATCATACACATACATATATCATACACATACATATATATACATACATATATCTACATATACACATACATATATCATACATATATCATACATATACACACACATATATCATACATATACACATACATATATCATACATATATCATACATATACACACACATATATCATACATATACACATACATATATCATACATATACGCATACATATACCATACATATACGCATACATATACCCATATATATACCATACATATACGCATATATATATATACACCATACATATACACATATATATATACACACCAAACATATACACATATATATATCATACATATACACATATATATATCATACATATACACATATATATATATCATACATATACACACATATATATACCATACATATACGCACATATATATACCATACATATACGCATATATATACCATACATATACGCATATATATATCATACATATACACATATATATATCATACATATACACATATATATATCATACATATACACATATATATATCATACATATACACATATATATCATACATATACACATATATATATCATACATATACACATATATATATCATACATATACACATATATATATCATACATATACACATTATATATCATACATATACACATATATATATCATACATATACACATATATATATCATACATATACACATACCCGGTGTATATATATCATACATATACACATATATATATTATACATATACGTACACATATATATATTATATATATATCATACATATACACATATATATATCATACATATACACATATATATATCATACATATACACATATATATATCATACATATACACATATATATATCATACATATACACATATATATATTATACATATACACATCAACATATATCTATACATATATATATATATACATACGCATATATATCATATACGCATATATATATTATACATATACGCATATATATATATTATACATATACACATATATATATTATACATATACACATATATATATGTTAAACACAGACCGTGCATGGAACAAGGAACTCTTCTGGGAAATTACATCCACTATAGTTCGAATAAGTAATGATAAATTACAAATACTATAGATTTTTCTTTTCATGATGGAAAGCCCAATGTGGGCACTGGGTTACTCGCAAGAAGCCCCAAACTATAGCTTCCCTTTGGGACCTCTTTGCGAGTAACCCAGTGCCCACATTGGGCTTTCCATCATGAAAAAGAAAAAACTCTAGTATTTGTCATTTATCATTACTTATTCGAACTATAGTGGATGTAATTTCCCAGAAGAGTTCCTTGTTCCATGCACAGTCTGTGTTTAACATAAGTTTCTCAGGGGACCAAATTGGAGTCATTCCATTATAATTCAGTCAGGGGTGTAAACCATACCATTTTGGATTTTGTTGAGCTGGAGGGAGCCAATAAGCCTTGAAAAATGATGAAAATAGCAATTTAAATTTTTGTAATCGGACCTACGGTTCTCAAGTTATGACACTTTAAAGTTTGACACCTTCGCCACTGGGTGGCGCTAAGAGCGCCATTTTATTTTTTTTTAATTTCTTTAAAATCATCATTTTTTTGTTCAATTTTAACAAAGTGTCAAATCCTACACTTCTAAGGACGGCAAGGAATCCAAAAATGATATAAAAAAAAGGAAAAAATTCACCCTTCCAAGTCATATCTTCCATATTTTATCTTCTCAGACCAAAAAAATGGGTCGGCTTTGAGGGTCTGTATCGCGGGTCTGCATAGAAGTACACCTCATCAGGGAATGAAGAGAGCAGGCAAGATGCCCACAATATATACTGTACAGCAGGATGGAAACAGAGAGATTAGCACATAATTAACAAGACTTAATGAGAGGCAGAAGGAATTTAAACAAGATATGGTAATAGCAGAATGTAACTTCTAAAAATTGGTTGGCGTTAAGAAATAAAAATTTGCATCTTCTTGAAGAGTGGTTTCCTTCTCCATATATATATATATATATATATATATATATATATATATATAATATATATATATATATATATATAGCCTATGGATCACCAATTTTTGGTGGCCTATCAAGTAGGCTTACTATAATTAATGAATTAAATTGAAATGAATAATTAGGGGTCACCAGTTTGGGCCATAGCCCAAACAAACATATTTAATAAGGAGAGAGGAAAAAAAATATGATTAAGTTTGTCTGAAATGTTATGTAAAACCAGTGAAATCAGAAGGTGTAATGAAAATCACATTTTTTTGTAATGAGTATCACACACACAAATAGTTGTATATCATTTTAACAGATACACATTTTTTAATAAACTGAGTATTAATAAATTCCTTAAACATAGATCTACAACCTCATATATAGTAAGTGTGGGAAACATTACCCATTTCACAAAGATTTATGTAAATATCACTTAACCTGAAAGTGGAGGTTGCATTTGTGTAATGAGCATCACAGCAACTTTTTCCATTAATAAAAAAAAAAAAATACATGGATATATAAAATAATGGTAATGTTTGTCAGCTTAGATTCTTGGGGGTTTGTGATAAAAAAATTAAAACAACTGCTTTCTTCAGTCAGCTATATTAAAAAATGTGAAAAGTTGTTTCCAAATGAAATGAGCATCATACTGAAATAACCCAACAGGTAGATAATGGAAACAATGTAGATGTTATTTGGATTTTAGTAAAGCATGTGACAAGGTTTCACATAGAGGACTTTGATTTAAATTAAGGTTATTATTGAATGTTTCACCAACAGTTTCATAACTTTGTTTTGGTTCATTTGCGCAAGATATGAAGGTCATATTTGACGAGAACACACCAAAATACATTAGAAGAATGTATTTTCTATATTAATTTCAGTGTTGGTGAAACATTCAATAATTACCTAAATTAAAAGCTCATGGGATACTGAGTAGTTATAAACTGGTTAGAAGAGAGAGGACACAGAGTAAGTTTAAATGGTCATGAATCTGGGTGGAAGGAAGTGAAAAATGGGGTACCACAGGGATCAGTGTTAGGTCCATTTAGGGTTGCCAGACATCCCACATTCTGCGAAACAGTCCTGTATTTGATCCAAAAATCTCTCTCTATTCAAAATGCCCCACAAAAAATATTTTTTAAGCAAATGTTTTTGGGATGAATTGATTTAGAATTTTCTAGAATTATGTAGAATCCTGTAGAGTAATGTTGAATGTTGTAGAACATCCTAGGAATTACATAATGCTTATAAAATGTTGTGTTTGACCATGAGTTGGTAGTTTCTTGGCTGTAGTTATATTGTAAGCTTTGAATTAGTATGAATCCTGCAATTACTTGACCATACAACTTAAGATTATGAAGTTCAAATAAAATCTGTAGGTCTAATTTCAATTAATTATTTACAATCATGACTTGCAAGGAATTTCAGTTATACTTGAAGTCAGAAGATGGAGCTAAAATTTTGAAGACTATTAAAATTTCAGAAAAATATTGAAATATGTCATATTAGTAAAGCAATGCATACCATACCACAATATGCTATGATAATTTCAATATTATTTACGATATTTCAATATTATGTAAAATAATTTCAATATTTATGATATTTCAGTATTATGTATAATAACGTTAATATTATTCACAATGTTTAATTGTTAAGCATTATTTAAAAAAAAAAATTCAGTAATTATTCATTTTTACACCCAGTCTGTTTTTATGATGAGAAACTTTTCTGGTCAATTTTGAGGTGCCATCCATTTCCTGTGCAAATGCGTAGTTTTCAAGATATCATCATCTTGAAAACTACGCATTTGCACAGGAAATGGATGGCAGTTTCGTACAAAACACCTCAAAATTAACGAGAAAAGTTTGCTTTCATCATTTTCATTTAAACTAACGAAAATATCATGACTTAACCTAACCAATCATCAAGGGTGTACAGTTGACCTAACCGGGCATTCACTTGACCTAACTGGTTAATATTGGTTATTTCACCAAAATATCTTCTGATCTTTTTATATTAGGCACTTACTGTCACATTTCGGGCAAGTTAAGGATGAGAGAATAATGCCATAATTGATAAAAACATCCAATCCTTTGTCTTCATCTTGGGCAGAGGTCGGGGAACAGGGGTAAATTACCCCAAATGGGGTAAATTAAATTTTTTTGGGGTAATGTGTGCGGTATGAGAGCCTCAGTCGTGTGTATGGTATCATGAAACGAAGAGGTGCTTTTAGTGCTTGACACTTTGTGCTGATATTTTTTTCGTATATTTTTATTTTATTTTGTTACATAAATGTGGCGTTATTCTAAATTTTAGAATATTACGAATTTACGTCCTGATTTTGATGATGATCTATCAAAAATGAAACAGCATCATTTTTCCAAAACCTGAAGTGGAGATGTTTTGAATGAAATTCTTCCGTTCTTCAATCCTTTTTACTAATTTTTTTTGTGTGCTATTCTTATGCCAGCATGTGTGGCTTTTTTTTATTTCTCCATAATAATGGATCCAATAAACATTTTTTTAATTTGAATTTTTTGTATACCATATGCAACAATTTTAAGAGCAATTGGCTTGTTTTTGTTTACTTTGAAGTCTGGGGGTAATTTCATTTTACTCAAATAGATTTTTGGGTAATACCCAAAAAAGTTCCCCGACCCATGATCTAGGGCACATGACGAATCAAGTTCTCAAAGTAAAAAATCAGACGAATGGCATGTCATAATTCTATCAGAAATAACACTAAACTGAATCCAATTATAAAAAAAAATAGCCAGAACAAAACCTGACCAACTACTTAAGTCACAGAGTAGCAAAAAAATAGCTCAATCAAGCAAAATATTTAATTAATGAAAAAAGTATATACATTATAGCCAAAACAGGACATATATTTTAGGTTAATATTAGTCTTTTAACCCGCTCATGCGCAGTTAAAACAGTACAATATATTGAATTGACATTCAAAACTGACTAAGAAAATATATATCTTATGTTGTGCAATTTGTTCAAATGTACTTTTTTTAATAAAATATATTTCCTGTTTTGGCTATAATGGGTACTTTTTTCATAAAATATTTTTCCTGATTGGGCTATTTTTTTGCTACTCTGACTTAATTAGTTGGTTGGGTTTTGTCCTAGCTATTTTTTTTCCTAATTGGATTCAGTTTAGTGGTGTTTGTGATAGAATTATGACATGCCATTCGTATGATTTTGACTTTGAGAACTTGATTCGTCATGTGCCCTAGATGAAGACAAAGGATTGGATGTTTTTATCAATTACCGCGTTATTCTCTCATCCTTAACTTGCCCGAAATGTGACAGTGAGTGCCTAATACGAAAAGATCTGAAGATATTTAGGTGAAATAACCAATATTAACCTGTTAGGTCAACTGAATGCCCAGTTAGGTCAACTGAATGCCCTTGATGATTGGTTAAGTTAAGTCGCGATATTTTTGTTAGTTTAAATGAAAATGATGAGAGCAAACTTTTCTGGTTAATTTTGAGGTATTTGTATGAAACTCCCATCCATTTCCTGTGCAAATACGTAGTTTTCGAGATGATATCTCCAAAAGTATACATTTGCACAGGAAACAGATGGCAGATTCATGCAAAACACCTCAAAATTGACCAGAAAAGTTTGTTCTCATCATAAAAACAGACTGGGTATAAAAATAAATAATTATCATATTTTATTAAAAAAAAAGTACATTTCAGCAAATTTGCACAACATACGGTAAGATAACTTATATATTTTCTTAGTCAGTTTTGAATGGCAATTCAATATATTATACTGTTTTAACTGCGTGTGAGTGGGTGAAAAGACGAATATTAACCAATTTTTCTAATTATGTTTATTGTAACCACTGAAGAAATCTAGTCCCAATTTGAAAAAAAAATTTGGTTTTAAAAAGAAACCTCAGAAAAATTTTGTCCCACATGGGCATTTGCAAAATCTAGCAACCCTAGTTCCAGGGGCGTCCGCAGGATTTTTCGCAAGGGGGGGCAAAACTAACTTATTAGTTTTTAGTTCTTATTAGTTCTTTATTAGGTAAAAAAAAAAATGCACTGCGACCACTACGAGTAAAAACCGCTATGATAAGGGGAGATGATGGTTTTTACTCGTAGTGGTCGCAGTGCATTTTTTTTCCTACCAGTCAAGTCCATTTTTTATATGTTATATGATACTATGATTAACTATAATCGTGTAAGTTTCAGTGAAATTGACCAAAAGGTTTTCGAGAGAAAAAAATAAATAAAACACTCAATATAATGATCTTTGCAAATAATTCCATTACTATATCTTTCATTGTAGTTTATTTAACACTTCTAAGTTCAACGACACGGCACTTCGGTAAAGTAAACGACATTTCCTTGAATGTGGAAACACTGACTGAGCTGCAGTAGAATTATAGAAGTCGTTGCGTGGTCAAACACAAATTTCCAAGGGAGGGCAACTGCCCCCTCTTGCCCCCCCCTCCGGATGCCCATGCCTAGGTCCATTACTCTCTATTTTTATACATAATGATTTACAGGAGGGAGTAGGTAGTCAAGTTTCTAAATTTGCAGATCATACAAAACTCATTGCCCCAGTTTCAAATACTGTACAGTAATCCCTCAATATGCATGAAGGATGCATGTATGAGAAATTCATACATATCGAATATGATAATACATGGTGTCAATGGGGATATGTATGAGTAAGCTATGATTTTGCAACTACAGTAAAACCTGCGCTATCTGGCAATCAACTATCCAGAAAACTTTATAGAAACTGCCAAATTTCATTTTAGGCCAATACAATTCACCAACCCAGAAACTGGGAAGCTTTCCAATGCCATCCAGAAAAATCTACATCCTTAACATTCTTAATAAAATATGACTAAATTTTACTCATTTCATTTGTCCCACACATACTTAGCAGTGTGTTTATGTTGATTACAATATAGTTTACATTGGTATACAGTGCAATATAGCCAAAATTGAAGTTTTACTATTATTGTCCATTGGTTTATCCTAGGTCAGTGCTGTCCAACTTCTATAAAGCGCAGCCAAGATGTTGCTTATAATCATACACTGTGGTTAATACGACTTAGGAACCCACTGAATGTTGTTCTCCCTACTAGAACTGACAAAATAGGGAAGAAAATTCAGAAATTAAATTTGGCAAACGTCCATTCCGCGGGCCGCAAGTTGGACACCGCTGTCCTAGGTTAATGGTACCCTCAGATAACTGGAAAATTTAGACAACCGGAATGGCCTAATCCCCGAGATTGCCGAATAACGAAGGTTTTACTGTATTTTGCGAAACTGTATTGCAGAAAGTACAAATTAAAATATTACATGACTCACCATGCTATTCTTTTAATTAAGTCATTAAAAAAGGTTAATTGCCTTAGTCATAATGATGGCCTTGCAGTATGGCTCACTCATACAAATCCTCCACCCACTTTGCTAAAAGCCCCTCCATCAACATACTCCTTTGCTGTATAAGCTTAGTAGCCATCATCGGAGTTCCAGTTTTAGCAGTAGCTCTTATCTTCTTTATTTCACACAATAGAGCTCACGGTTCATTTATGCAAGTCAAACTCACAACCAATTGCTGTGGACCCTATCCCAAATTCACTTCTCTCTCTCACTTTGTTTCACTCGCAACCTAATATTGCTGCTTCTTCGTCTTAGCACTTTCTTCACTGTCACTCGGCCTTTTCATTGGCATTTTGATACATGTGAAACCACTACATAATAAAAACACCAAATATAAAAGACGAATGGAGGAGCTTCATGCTTCCATTGTGCTTTTTGCATCTGGTATTTTTTCATACAAAAAGCACAATGGATAATGTGTAAAGTGTATAAAAAACAAACAGGCATCCCTGGGGATGAACATATTATTAAAGAAGAAGAATGTACGTACTAAATATGGATTGTAATTTAAAGATGCAGGAATTTGGTTAAAATTAACCAAAGTCATCTTTAACCCTTAAACACTGGTCGACATCCAGTGATGTTCTCTAAGAGAATATGGTCAACATCAATTGAGGCGTATAGAATAGAAAGGGCGTATGCCCAAAAGTCAAGTTTTGAGATAAACTCATTTATTAAAGTTAGCGAATGTTATCACTCATTAATGACTGAACCGAGTTTAATGGTTTTGGTCTCAAGCCCGTGTGAGGGCGTGTCACACACGGAATACAGCGTGCTGATTGGTTACTGCTCGAAAACAGGATACTGTATATGGAAACCGGGGGATAAGCCTGTGCTATTCTCATGGCCTCAATTAATGTTTTAGGTTTTTTCACAAATGACAGTCAACATCTATGGATGCTTTATCGGTAACGGTTCAGAATTTTTGTGTTTTTTCCACCAAAACATGCTAAAATCATTGGTTTCCTGTTGTTTAGGATGAATGTAACCATCGCCATTACAGTAAATTATTGCTTGAAGTGATTTCACCCCCCAACCCCTCCTACAATCTGGGGGGACCACCGTGGGAACCGGGGTTTTGGGTGGGGGAACACAGCACAAGCAATAATTTACTGTAATAGCGATGGTCAGATTTATCCTAAACAACAGGAAACCAATGGTTTCAGCATAAATGCAAAAAACCACTTTTTTCTACGTGAAGGTCAAAATATGAAAATAAAAACCCACTCTAATAGACAGAGTTTATTTCCACAACAGTTTCGACGCCCACTGGCATCCTCCTCGGGTGGAGGATGCCAGTGGGCGTCGAAACTGTTGTGAAAATAAACTCTGTCTATTAGAGTGGGTTTTTATTTTCGGTTTTAGCATGTTTTGGTGGAAAAAACCCTTATACTCTGAACCCTATACCGATCAATTTGTGATGCGTGATCTTTACGGGGGCGGAGCCCCCGTACCCCGAGACCTAAATTATACAAATGATAATGTAATAACATGTTAAGTTATGCACTTTTTTAGTCTTCATCTAGGGCACATGACGAATCAAGTTCTCAACACGACCGCGAGCTCTACTAGCGTCACCGCACATCCGTCACTGACCGAAGCCATTTTCAAACTGAAGTGAATGAACGATAGTAGGGTTGCCAACTCAAAATTTCCTAGATTCATACCCAAAAAGCACTGAAGTAGCTATATATATTTTTTCGTAATTTTCTAACTTCGTTTTTTTGACTATGCGACATATGCAATCAACGTATTTTAATGAGAGAAACAACTTTGTGTCTATGATATTTTTCGAAATTTTGCTTAATTAAGTGGCGCCCGTATTCTGAACCATTACCGCTTTATGTTTCACACCTTTGTTTAAAGTTTAAAATGATCCATAAAATCACTACAAAATTATTCTTCAATTCTTTTTTCCCCATTTTATTGCACACACTGGGATTATCGATCACATCCATACCGGGTGTTAAAGGGTTAAAAGTTAAAACATATTGTGCTTACTTAAAAGGTAAAGAACCAGAAGTTGAAATAAGACTGGAGGATGGTGGCTATGATATAGACATTATTTTTAATAATCAAAAGGAGGAAGACAAGGATCCAAAAAGTGATGACACTTATTCTTTAAGTTGGTACACTATGTATGCACAATTGCACATACATATACATACAGTCTGACCCCACAAATCCGGGATAATGGAGTATGGTAAGTCCCAATGCTGGGCAACCGCACACCAAATGGGAGGTTCGCACCCGCACTTCCGCACCCGCACTTTAGCCTCTTCCGCACCCGCACTGCAGTTCCGCAGTGCCTACCGACGAGCCACCACTGAGTCTGACCCCACAAATCCGGGATAATGGAGTATGGTGACCTACCCAGATTACTCGAATTCATGGATTAACAGAATAGGCTCCCATGATTTACGATTTATAGAGGAAGACTGTGATTTTGACCCAAATTGTCCCAGGCAATTCTTAGTGCAACCCAGAGATTGGGGTATAGTTCCTCCAGTTGCTTCTGATGAATGAAGGAGAGAAGCTCCAATGCAGTTATGTTGTGTGAAGGTAAAGTCGGCAAGTTCTTAATTTCGAGGGCCAGTTCTC
This sequence comes from Bathynomus jamesi, assembly GCA_023014485.1. Lineage (NCBI taxonomy): Eukaryota > Metazoa > Arthropoda > Malacostraca > Isopoda > Cirolanidae > Bathynomus > Bathynomus jamesi. The sequence goes on along the minus strand of JAJOZX010007371.1, from coordinate 195,275 downwards.
TTCCATCAATGTCAGAGTCAGCTCCAGAGCTCAGTATCTTAGAGAGCTTTTCACACTTGCAGGACAAGTCTTCCTTGTTCATTGTGGTGAAGTTTAGGAGAACCCCAAATATGGCCCTCACATCATCTAATGTTTTGAATCTCTCATTTATTGACCCGATGGCACAATCCACCACCACATTGAAAAATTTGACTTCCAGCCTCTTTAAGGCTTCTATAAATGGTTCATCAGGAGCTTCGTAAGCAAAGTGCTTTTTTGTGGATCTGAGCCTCTTCTCCTTCAGCACAGCCTCCACATTCATTTCCTCACATATGTCCCTAGCTACGACTTGTGCTGCAACAAAACCTGTTTCTGTAGCTGGTAAGTGAGTCTTTTGTTTTTGTGATGAGGTTGACTGCCACATCAAACTGCATTGTAGGAGACTGCAGAAGTTTGCTCAGATGGTTAACTGCATGAAGAATGTCATACCAAACTACTGTGCAAATCTAAAAGCGATAAACCCTACCTCCTCTGCAAGTGCTTGTGCTTCAGTCCTGGCTATGGCATCTGTGGCATTGTTTCTGACTTCCAACAGGGCCTCTCTAATGTTGTGGCTCTGGTATCGCACAGCCTCAATGCTCTTAAGCCGGCTCTCCCACCTGGTTTCACTCCAAGACTTGAGTGTTATGTTCACGTGCTTCTTTAGGATTGTCCATCTCTGTGTAGCTGCTGCAAAAAGGTTGTACAATTTTTGTACATTGCCAAAGAAGCTGATGGCATCTGTGGAAGCTTTAGCTGCATCAGCCACTACAAGATTCAGAGTGTGAGCCCCACAAGGAACATAGCGTGCACGACAGTTCTTCTCTAATAACCTTGCCTGAACACCTTTTTTCTTGCCGCTCACGTTCGCTCCGTTGTCATATGACTGTCCTCTGCAGTCATCAAAGTGAATATTCAGTTCATCTAGTCTCTTTAGAATCAGAACTGATAAACCCAGGCCTGTACTTTCTGAAGCCTCAAGAAAGCCCAAGAAGTATTCTTTTATTTCTGGTACTTCACCCATTTTAACAGTTCTGATAATAATCGACATATGTTCTTGGTGGCTTATGTCTGGAGTGCAGTCTAAAATGAGTGCGTAATATTTAGCTTGTTTTATTTCTGCAACAATAGCATCCAAGATCTTCCCACTAATGGACCCAATGAGCTCATTTTGAATGATGTTTCCTAGGTAACTTGAATGACTATATTGGCCACTTTCGACTCTGCTAATGTGTTGTTTCATCACTGGATCAAATTTGGCAAGCAGCTCAACTTCCTTCAAGAAGTTGCCATTGTCTCGATTGTACAATGTAGAGGAAGACCCCCTGAAAGCAAGGTTTCTCTCTGCCAGTGATTGGATTATACTTACAAGACGTGTGAGAACATCTCGCCAGCGTCTTCGCTCTACCTCCATTAATGACATTTCAGTTTGGTCAATGGTCCTCACAGTTTTTAGCCGCAGTTCCAGATCCTTCCATGTTGCCATGTTATCTGCATGTTCTGAACTATTTTCATGGCCTTTCAGAAGCGAATTAACGTTTATCCAGTCTGAAAGTCCATCCGTAATTAATTTGTACGACTTCCTTGAAAACAACTTGCAGCAGAAGCAATAAAGAGCATCATTCCTTCTAGAGTACATCAGCCAGCTTCGCTTTATTTTTTCCCCATTAATTAATGTTCTGTACATGTAATGGTGATGAAAGCTTCTACCGTCCTCTCTTTTAGGGAATGTGAAATCTGGACTGATTCGAAATGGTTCTCGAGACACCAGATCTGTCTTCAAGGCATCTGACAGGACAACTGGCCAGTCATACGGATCAAGTGGTGGAGCAGATCTTCGTTCTTGTTGCTCAGTAGAAATGCCTGTGTGTGGTGTTTGAAGCTGAACAGAAGATGGGCTACTTGTTGGTTCATCAGGCTCTACTTCTACTGGTGTTTGAGGTTGCATAGAGGATGGTCCTGCTGTTGGCTCATGATGCTCATCAGGCTTTGCTGAGGATGGCTTTTCCAAATATTTCAGTAGTGCTCCTGAGAAGAACATAACATTACATATTCTGTTAGAGTTTGCTAAAATACTCTTTCTTATCTTATTTGATAATTGATCTGTGTGAACAGAATTTGAGGTGATGTGATCCATTAAATTTCACATTTCGAAATATTATAAATATTACAGAGACTAGCTTACTCTACACGATTCCTGAGCACTTGCCTAGCTTGATGGTCTACCTAACCTAGTTGCCTGAACTGTAATCATAAGAATATACAAGTGGCACATCTCACCTATGCTACTGGAAAGCTTCTCCTCCTCTATTTTCTTCTTTTTCCGTTTTTCAGCTCCTGATGGATAATGTCGTTTCATTTTCCAAGATGCACGAAGTCACATCTAGTTAACCACAACTAATCTGCTAAATAATAATAATCATGATGATGATGATGATAATAATTATAATAATAGTAATAATGTTTTACAATACTAGAAAAATTAAGCATTTAGGAAAGTATAAGCATATAGTAAGAATAAAGTTAAATAATATAGAAATAAGATCTCACAATAGTTATTTACACATAACAACCAAAACGTTTTGTTTGTCTCCGTTTTATCACATTTGTCTCATACAAAAACTTTAATTAATATAATAATAATAATAATAATAATAAGGATGATAATAATAATAATAACAATAATATTAATAATAACTTCAGCTATATTCCTATTCTCACCCACTGAGCTATGACCTGGGAGCCTGTCTAGGGGCCCCCTAGTAGCAGTGGGGACTAAGCGGCCGCTTAGTCTGCTTATGCCAGGAAACGGCCCTGATTTTAAGTCTGTTTAGGAGTGTACACATCACATTTTTTACTTTTTAATTTTCTTAATTTTTTGAGAATTTAAAAAATTAATTTTGTTTTCATACATTTACAAATTTGTATATATCAGGGTCGCAATGGCGCCAGGGGGCGCCATGGTCCCCCCCCCCTAGAAATCTATTCCAAAATATCTGGAATCTAAGTATGTTTTTTTAAGTTTTATTATTTGACGTCACGTAAGCTAGAAAGGCGTGCGTCGCTCTCCTTAAGAATAAAGAGATTAGTTCCTAGAGTAAAGTCGGTTATTTTTTGTGGTACGCAGGGGCTACCTTTACGTGGCCATCGCGACTCTGGTCCGCTGTCTATCGATATGCCACTCGAAAATGATGGAAATTTTCGTGCATCTTCGCGACTGAGACTTGATGCGGGTGTTTCAGTTTTAAAGCATCATCTAGTTACCTGCCCCCACAATGTCACCTATCTAAGCTGGCAAACTCAGAACGAGATCATTTCGTGTGTTGGCATTATGGTGAGAAATAGTATAGTCGAAAATGCAAACCAGGTTCGAATGTTCACAGTTATCGCAGATGAAACAACGGACTCATCCATAAAGGACCAACTCACCCTTCTTGTTAGGTTTGTCAATAATAAGGGAAATAATAATGAAGAATTCCTAGGCTTTGAAGAAGTTGTAGATGGTACTGGGAAAGGCTTGGCAGATATGATTATGTCAAAATTGGAAACATATGGGCTAAATCTGAATTTCCTTGGAGGCCAGGCATATGCTGGCTGTGCATCAATGAAGGGAGACGTTAATGGTGCGCAGGCGTGTATCAGAGAGGTGTACAACAAAGCAGTCTATACGCATTGCAGCAGCCATGTCCTCAATCTGGTTGTTTGCGAGGCTGCTAAGGTAAAGGAAATCAATAACTGCATAGGCACCATCAAAGAGACCACGAATTTTATTCGATCAAGCTCCAAGCGTTTAAGACAATTCAAGGATGAGGCTTCTTCATCCAGCAAAATGAAATCTCTACTTTCTATATGTGAAACTAGGTGGATCACGCGGCAAGATAGCATGATCCGTTTCAAGGAGTACTATTCTGCTATACTTAATACTCTGCAAGAAATCAGCAGCTGGTCAGACAACACAGCATCATCTAAGGCCACACAGTTGCTTGCTGCGCTGAATACCCACAGATTTGTTGTGGCTTTGGCCTTTGTATGTGGCTAGTTACTTTGCTAGTTTCTTATGACCGATTTCGGCGCAAATTCAGAATCCCAGCCTAGATATCACTACATGTGTGAATGAGACCCATAGTCTAACTGATAAGTTGTCCTTCCGGAGGCAGGCCGAAGAAATCTCTTCAAAAGTGTTTGAGGAATCGGAAAGGCTACTTGGAGAACCGCTGAAAACACCCCGTCAAACCAGCAAGCAAGTTCACAGAAACAATCCGTGTGTTAATAATGCTTTTGAATATTACAGAATCACCAACTTTGTTCTGTATCTCGATGGGTTAATACAACAATTACAGTTGCGGTTTGGCCCTCACGTACAGCTTGCATTGCGCTTACAGGCTCTTATTCCTCGTTATGTTGACAAGAATACCTCCGATCGCGTCGCGGAAGCTTCAAATTTTTACTCTGAAGATCTGCCTGGAGCTATTAGCGATCTCAACGGAGAGATCGAGAGATGGGTCCACGAGTGGATGCGAGCTCCAAAGAATAACGAAAATATACCACAGACTTGTTCTCATGTGCTAAGCATGGAGAATCTTGGAGCCTTTTACCCAAATATATTTTGTTTATTTCGAATTCTATTTACACTTCCATTTACCTCTGTATCGGTTGAGCGTAGCTTTAGCTGTTTGCGACGCTTGAAAACATACTTGAGAACATGGCCGTAACTACCTATGAGGTCACCGAGGTCCGGACCTCGGTAATTATTTCCTAAAAAAAAAAAAAGAGACAACCGTTCTCCGTGTATGAAACGCATATTACCGCTTTTCTTTTGAAAAGAGGGAGCGTCGAGCGTTTTGCGTTTTGTGTTTAGTGTATAGCTTAGGTTGTGTTTGCAGATGTCATTTTGGTCTGAATTTTGCTCGTCCCGCCGCGCTCGAAAAAAATCTGGACCTCACTAATTTCTAAACCCTAGTTACGGCCCTGCAAGTTGAGAACTACGATGCCAGAAGAAAGGTTATCGGGTCTTTCCATGATGGACATCCACTGTGGCAAAGTGCCCAAAGCTAAGGATGTAATTGAAAAAATGGCATCCAAACAACATTCGAGAAAATTGAATTTGCTTCTTTAATATGCTGTACAGTAGGGTGGATCGATTTTACATTTTTTTCAATTTCCATATTCTAATAGAGACAAAAACTTGCGTATGCATGAGAAAATAGCCTCTGCAAAGTCTTAGCTTAATAGGTAATCATCTTCTGCCCCCGGCAGAGCGATGAAAATCATATTTTAGTAGTCAAAAACGTATTTTTCTTATAATTTTTAAAATATTTCAATATGCATCAAAATTATTCCTAATAACTATAAAGTCGATGAAAAAGACCTCATATGATCGTTTTTCCAAGCGCGTTGTCCTACGTTAATATCTTTTGCCCCCGGCAACAACGTCAAATGTTGAAAAAATAGGTAATTTATATACATATTTTCAGATCGGCTCTTTGTCTTAAATAATGCATTTATAATTTCCCATAGCATTTATATCGTTGCTTAGGCATGAAATACACACGCAAAATTTTATGACTCTAGAGTAATATCTTCTGTCCCCGATAAAAGTCTAAATGTGGATTATAATTACGTTAATGCGATGTTATAAGTACGATAAGTACTAAGTACAGCTCCTCGCTTGCTAATTTTATAAAATTAGCAACCCAGAACTCACCACGAGGAGGTGGCTGTACGTCGAGTTCCACCCTATCCAGCCCCAACCACCCTTCCTTTGGCTGCATGTCGATTTACATACGGTAATCTTTCTTAGAATCAAATCGTGGAATTTTGTTCGGGAGTGAAGACGGGAGCGGATGAATCCGTCCCTCTCTTCTATTCCACTTACACTGGCAGAGGCTTCGGTTACTAATTTGATGAGTCTCTCGACCGCTTGAGTATGACAAGGGAATAGTGGGATCAGTCCATCAGGCTGGTCTCCGGTCTCAACAAACTCTTTTATTCGGGTATTAGGTATTGTTTTTGTAACGGGGGGTTCGGTCACCTAAGCCGTTTGCCAGTTGATCATTTCGTAATAGTTTTGACTATCGTAGAGCAGCTCAGGCATGGCGAAGGCTCGAATTTCCCCCGCTGGTGATTGTTTTGATTATGCTTTTAATATTCTTCTCCATCCCAATTCTCTTATGTGTTGCTCATCGGCATGTAGCATGGAGATCAAAATATTTTCTGGGTGAGCAAAGAAAGAATTTCTACGGAGGACTTTGTTGGCGATTGTCTTAGATCTTTGAGGCATGGTCTGAGAGAGACGCATCATTTCGAAAAAATGTTTTGCGCCCTCAGTGAAACTGGAGTTTTTCTTTATCTTAAACCAAATTGGTGCGTAAACTGTCATAATGAATCGCACAATTTCGTTGAAGGTGCTGGAGGGTTCACTGGTTGAAACATAGAGGCGCAGAAATCTATTTGCTGTTGTCAGCCACCTGGAATGCGCCATCTTACCTGGATTTCGAGCCGCGAGAGCTGAGGAGCAGCTACCGCTCGACACTGCTCTGTAGATGCCTAACAAATATTTTTGGTCAGTGCTCAACTCGGCATCATCTATGTCAATGTCGGGAGATGGAATGGCATCGAATTCTGTAATTGGAAGTTTTTCGCAGTCGTTCAGTTGTTTTCCAACTGGTCCAGTAAAGCCCATTGGCCCAGTTGTTTTGCCGTCCAAGTCTTGAATGAGGTGTCGCAGTGATAATTCATTACCGTGTAATAGGCATATGACCCACTGAACTGGCCTTTGTAGTTTCATTTCAATCATACGAATGGCTCCACCCTTTCGACCCGTGTTCACTGCGGTACCATCACAGCCGATAGCCACAATGTCGTCCGTGCTAATATTGTTAGTTTCTAGAAAGTTGATGATACCTGATGTTATTGCAGTGGCAGAACCTGATGCAGGAGTGAAATGCCCCATGTGTGTGTTATTTCATGCTTAATTAACCTCTTATGGACTAAATATATAAGGAAAGGTTTAAAAAAATAACTGTTATTTTTTTTATGTTTATTTGAGACTTAAAAGTGAAAAATGATGAATAAATTTTTATTAATTCGTCTAATTAGCAAAAAATGGGTGTGTGCCACATTTGGCACAACCGGCCATAATGGTAAAAAAGTTTTCTCATACACTAGTTGGTACCTTGGCAAAAACATTACTGTTTATGATTTACTTTGTATGAAAATCATAAAAACAATTACCTTTTATATTGAGACATAAATGTATGTCACATTTTTTACATTTGATTGTACTTTTCCTTTGGCAAGCAGGATTTTTACATCTCTGACGGTCAAAGATGATAGGCCAATGACCATATCCATCATTCCTGACACTTTCATTAGGTATAGGTTTACACGACCCTTTTCGTTTTTTTTCTGCAAAAAGTGAGTCCACTGACTCTGAGCGTGGACGTCCACGTTTTTGCCTGTTAAGATTTTTACCTTGCATGCATAAACTTTCTGCTACTTGCGTTCGGAATTCCAAAAGATCAATTCGCTTTTTTGCTGGAACATCAAAAGACTGACAATCTCTACAGTAAAGTAACCAACAATTAACAATAACCATGTCAATGAAGTGAAGAATAATCTATGATAAAACTTCTTTGACCTTATTTCAGTACGGTAATATGAGATCAAGCCATCGAGAAGATCTACCCCCCCATATGCTTATTATACATTTTCACCATCTGTGGGCATGACACCTCTACATATTCCTTTTGTTTTCTGTCATATCTACGAACATTTTGAGCAGTATGACCACTACCAACAGTGCCTGCAAGAGTCACACACTTGTTGTCATGCCACTTCAGTACCCGAATTTCAGCTCTTTGAATTGTTGCCTCCTTTTCTTCATAAGACCCTCGGCCTCGCTTTTTCAGCTCCCCATCACTAACTATCTTACAGTTCCCTAGTCTGTTTGACCTTACAGTTCCTAATGAATATATTCCTTTGTCATGTAATGCTGACAAAAGTTTTAGAGAGGTAAACCAGTTGTCAAAGACAAGACAGTGACAGTTGTGATTAGGAATAATTTCTGCCAGCCTCATTACAATGTTTGAAGAAGCCCCCAAATCAATCGAGTTAGCCAATGGTTCAATCTTTCCTGTGTAGATTTCAAAGTTGTGGACTAATCCAGTGCTATCACTGAGAACAAAGATTTTATATCCCCACTTGTAAGGCTTACTGGGGATATATTGTTTGAGGGATGAGCGTCCCTTGAATGGCACGATTTGCTCATCTATACATAGCATCTGTGGTTTAGGAAAACTTTGGAATTTGGGTAATAAACATTCTATTAGTGGTCTAATTTTGAAAAGCCTATCTTTATTTCTGTCATTAGGTTCGGGCATATTGGTGTTGTCATTGAAATGCAAGCAGCTTTTAATTTTTTCCCACCGGTCCCTTGAAAAATACTCAGAAATATGGGGAATTCTAGTAAAAGAATTCCAATACATCCGTGTACGTGGTAAATTTATGACTGACATGTACATGACTGTTCCTAAAAATTGTTCAAGTTCTTGCCTTGTAAGTTTTAATGGACTATCTGGGTTTACCTGAACAGCAAATAAATTTGATTGCTCAACTATAAAATCCAAAGTATTGTCTTCAAAAAAGTATCTAAAATACTGTATAGGAGTTTGAATGGAGATGCATGGCTGAATGTCACCTTGAAATTTCGGTATTTCACGAGCAGAAGTTCCAGTCCTAATGGTTTTCCATATAATAGGTCTTGCAGAGCGTTCTTTTTCTGCTGGAGTAGGCGTAACATTCTCTTCATCTGCAATACGATACATACAAACGGTAATAGTAAGTAAAGAATAACACATCTGTATAATATAAATAAAATAGAACAAACGATCAAATAGTAAAAAAAATCATCAATCAAAAATATTACAGGCCTACATCCTTACTGCTGTAAGCAAATAAATAAAATAGAACAAACGATCAAATAGTAAAAAAAATCATCAATCAAAAAGTATTACAGGCCTACATCCTTACTGCTGTAAGCAAATAAATAAAATAGAACAAACGATCAAATAGTAAAAAAAATCATCAATCAAAAAGTATTACAGGCCTACATCCTTACTGCTGTAAGCAAATAAATAAAATAGAACAAACAATCAAATAGTAAAAAAAATCATCAATCAAAAAGTATTACAGGCCTACATCCTTACTGCTGTAAGCAAATAAATAAAATAGAACAAACAATCAAATAGTAAAAAAAATCATCAATCAAAAAGTATTACAGGCCTACATCCTTACTGCTGTAAGCAAATAAATAAAATAGAACAAACATCAAATAGTAAAAAAAATCATCAATCAAAAAGTATTACAGGCCTACATCCTTACTGCTGTAAGCAAATAAATAAAATAGAACAAACGATCAAATAGTAAAAAAAATCATCAATCAAAAAGTATTACAGGCCTACATCCTTACTGCTGTAAGCAAATCTATAAGAATTTGGAAATAGGCTTATTTCTTATAAAAAAAAATTTATTTCAGTATATATTTTATCATATAATGTACCTATTACACATATCATTACACATACACTATAGTGAGAAGATATATACTTTCATTTTGTATGCTATCATACCTGTACTGCTTTCGGTAGAATCAATGCATTCTTCATTCACTGAAGCTACAGGTGAGAACTCTTCATCACTATTGCTAAGCTCATCTTGATCACTTCCTTCTGGAATTGGAAAAACCACATGCTTTTGTTCGTTCCTTGCAGGTCTTTTGTAAAACTGCGCTGATTCCATCTGAAGCATAGAATTTTTTTATATAAATATAGGCCTATATAGTAAATTATAATCTGATATATAAAATAATGTATAATAAAAATATATAAATATGATATAAATAACCTAACGCATAGATAATGTATAAAAGCTCAAAAGAGTAGGCTAATAAATCAAGAATTAGTAGGCTAATAAATCAAGACTTGAAAAACATGGCTGCCATTTATATTGCCTCCATTTCCTGATGTGCCAATTTTGGCACAAGCATATTTACTAAAAAATCTACCATTCAATAAATGTTCTCAATGAAAATATGCTACAAATTCATTATAACAACGTAAATAATCATTTACAAATGTTAACAATCATAACTTACCTGTAAAGATTGGAAAATTACACAAGAAAGTAGCACAGGTTGAATCAGGAACACAACTGCATCTTCCGTGAATGAAAACCATGGGTACTAACAAAAAATAGTTGCCAAATGTCGTTAGATTTGCCTTCAGTCGAAATGCGCTCGTGCCAAATACGGGTCATTCGTCAAAAGTAGCAAAAAATGAATCATATTTCATATAGAGCACATAATTCAGTTCGTGCCAAAAATGGCACGGTCGTCGTTAAGAGGCTAAGCAACGATATAAATGCTATGGGAAATATATAAATGCATTATTTAAGACAAAGAGCCGATCTGAAAATATGTATATAAATTACCTATTTTTTCAACATTTGACGTTGTTGCCGGGGGCAAAAGATATTAACGTAGGACAACGCGCTTGGAAAAACGATCATATGAGGTCTTTTTCATCGACTTTATAGTTATTAGGAATAATTTTGATGCATATTGAAATATTTTAAAAATTATAAGAAAAATACGTTTTTGACTACTAAAATATGATTTTCATCGCTCTGCCGGGGGCAGAAGATGATTACCTATTAAGCTAAGATTTTGCAGAGGCTATTTTCTCATGCATGCGCAAGTTTTTGTCTCTATTAGAATATGGAAATCGAAAGAAATGTAAAATCGATCCACCCTACTGTACAGTTCCTGTTTGATTTAGATGTGTATTTGGACACGTACCTATTGTAAATACACACATTTATATATTTATATATATAGGTATATTTATATTTCACAAATTTCGTGCGTTTACTTAATGCGTACCAGTTATTTTCTTCAGCTTCTTGCATTCAAAAGCCTAAGAGTTTATATTTTATAGGTAGTGTATCTTTATCATCATGTGTGTATACTTATTTTTTTCGGCTTTTACAATATGCACATCACAGTTTGACGTTATACATTATTTAAACTGTATTTCTTATATGTACTACCAATTAAGTAAGGAAATAAATCTTTATTAAGTTATAATGCATTTATTTACTCAACTTGTTTTGACGTATTATGCGTTTAGCCAATATCTTTTAATTCTAATATTAAAATGGCTTATAAAGCACTTGCCCCCCCCCCCAGAAATAAAAGTCTGGCTGCGCCCCTGCAGGGTCGTACATATTGGGAGATTGGTGTATAGAAAATTCTTAAAAAATGCACAAATATCTTCATAGATTAGTTGCCTGGGCTCAGAGGAGATTGTAGACACCAATCAACCAGGGAAGTACTTCAAGGGGAATGACGTTAGACAAAAGATAGGGAGTGCTGGAACTCCCATTTCTCCTATTACTGTCCTCCTCAGCTCATGTTTTTCTCTCATCTACCCTGTGAGCAGCCCTGCATGCTCTGAAACACACTCCTCTCCCTATTCTTCACTACATACACATGCATCTTACACACTACGCAATCTTTTCAAAAAACAAAAAATGAAAAGTAACAGTCTCAGAGTCCTCTCAGGAGGGGACCATAAATGCCCCCACTTCTGGCTCCCCCACTGCCAATACCAGAAAAGCAGACAGTCAGCAGGGATGGATCTGCTACTGCACATTTGAGATGTTCTGAACCTCTATCTGATTCACTTTTCATAAACTTCTGAAACATTTATGGCCTTTCCTCAAATTTTCAATATGTTGACCACTACCTATCCTGCTCTAAACCTCGCCTTCTCTTCCTCAGATGTCTGGGATGACTAACAGAAACCCCTTTTCTGTATCCTCTTACTTTCTCCATACTTAATTTCATTCCAAAGATTCCAAAGGTGGATGTTGCATATATGTAAGCAATAACCTAACTTGTTCTCGTATTCCTGAACTCAATCCTGCAAATTCTACTCTCTCTGGGTATGGCTTACATGACAATCTGAAATTAAATACATCTGTGCTCTCTACCTTTCTCCAAATTGTACTGACTACCCAAATTTCTTTGACTAACTCAGTTCCAAACTGGAATGCATTCTATCCCACTCTCCTATTGCTGAAATCTACATTTTAGTACATTTTAGATTTCAATGTTCACAACCAGCTTTGGCTTTCCTCTCATTTTACTAACACCCCTGGTGAACTAGCTTCCAACTTTTCTATCCTCAATGACCGAGAACAGATTATACAGCACCCTACTCATATCCCTGATCACCTTGGGAACAGGACCAACCTTATGGGTTTATTTCTCACCTTTCATCCTTCTTGTTCTGTCAGACATTTTCCCCATTATCCTCCAACCACAATCTTGTATCTGTTTCCTGTCCTATCACTCCAATTCAGTCTTTCAATCCTCCCAAGAGGAGGTGCCTTTGGCACTTTGGTGCCACTGATGGGGAGGCCTTTGAGCAGTACTTCTCTGATTTCCCATGGAAAGATTACTACTTCCATGGCTGGGGCTCCATGATCAAGTGTGCTGAACACATCATGAAAGTAATTCTCTTGGGCATGGAAGCAAACATTCTATATTCTATTCCTACTACTAATGCAAAAAAAACTTTGGTTCAACGTCATTTGTTCTAATGCTATCCATAACAGAGAGGAGGCTTTCAAAACGTACCATCATCATTCAACTCCTGACTCTCACCCAGATTATATTTCTGCCCAGAATTGTTCAAAATCTGTTCTTTGACTCGCCAAAAATACCTTCATCCAACGAAAATGTGAAAATGTATCCAATTCAAATTCTTCTCTTTCTGACATCTTGCTAAAAAACTCTTCAACAGCTTTACTTCGTTTTCTTTCCCGCCTCTTTTCCATTCCAATGGCGCAGTTACAGTCTCTTCTGACAAAGCTGAACTCTTCGCTCAAACTTTCGCCTCCAGTTCAACCCTGGACGATTCCGGTGCTGTTCCTCCATCTCCTCCCCCCCCCCTCTGACTTTATTATGTCTGAAATTAACTCTTCTAAAGATGTTTTTTCCGCCCTATCTGAGCTCAACTCTAGGAAGGCATATGGTCCTGATGGTGCTCCTCCTGTTCTTCTTAAGAATTGTGCTGACACCCTGCCTAGGGAAACTCTTTCATCTTTGTCTTTCATCTGGTAATTTTCCTTGCTGCTGGAAGTTCGGTTTCATTCAGCATGTCCCAAAGAAGGGTGACCACTCTCAACCCTCCAACTATCATCCAAATACTTTGATTTCTTGCCTTTCTAAAGTTTTTGAATTTACCCTTAATAGGAAGATTCTTAAACACCTTTATTCTCACAATCTTCTTTCAGATCGTCAGTATGGATTCCGCAAGGGACGCTTTACTGGTGATCTTCTTGCATATCTCTCTGATTCTTGGTCATCCTCCTTTCGGGATTTCGGTGAAACTTTTGCTATTGCACTCAGGGGCGTCGATTGCTGTAAAATAGTGGGTGGTGGGACACTTCGCCTTTAAACAGCGAATCAAACACAACTCTGAGTAGCTGTTGCGTGTAATATATCAATGTCGTAATTTACCATTTACCCGTTTTCTGTATTTTTCTCAGCATGTTGAAGAAAAACTCAATTGTATTTAATCATTTTATGTCTTTCTTTATTTGAACATCTTTTTTTTGCAGAAATAAGAAACGCAATACAAACTATTTATAATATTTAACCTTTTCTGTAACATAATATCACACATATGTTTAACCGAAATAAATCTTTTATTACCTGTAGACAACGGAAGTCAATGTACATAAACTGATAACAAAATATGTTCGTGAAATATAAAACAAATAAATATACACTGGTGTTCATGAAAATAATTTATAATATTGCTATTACATTTGCATATAATACGACATATAACGTCTTATTAGGTGCCATTAATAGTTCGCATTTATAGCAATTCATCCACGAAAGTGGGGAGCACAACTGGTAGGGTGTCCCCCCTTTGTAAAAAGTGGGGGGGACATGTCCCCTGCGTCCACCCCCCTGCAATCGACGACCATGATGGCACTAGACATTATCAAAAGCGTGTGATAGAGTCTCGCACAGATCTTTAATTTCGAAACTGCCCTCCTTCAGTTTCTATCCTTCTATCTGTGCCTTCATCTCAAGTTTCTTTTCTGGCCGAATTATAGCTGCAGTTGTAGATGGCCACTTTTGTTCTCCTAAAGGTATTAACAGTGGTGTTCCTCAGGGTTCTGTTCTGTCACCCACTCTTTTCCTTTTATTTATTAATGATCTTTTAATTTGCACTTCATGTCCTATTCATTCCTATGCCGATGATTCCACTCTTCACTTCTCCACCCGCTTCCCAAAGCGTCCCTCCAAACAGTCACTCCATGATTCGCGTGGGGTAGCTATGGAGCACCTGAACTCTGATCTTTCTACTATCTCTGATTGGGGCAGAGAAAACCTTGTGGCTTTCAATGCCTCAAAAAAACAGTTCCTCCATCTGTCTACTCGTTACAATTTTCCACACGACTATCCCCTTACCTTCAACAACACACGACTCAATCCTTCCTCTTCTCTTAACATTTTTGGCATTTCCTTTTCTCATTTTCCTCGAAAGATCACATATACTGGTACTCTCTTTCTAAGCAGCTTCTAAGAGGTTAGGTGTGCTGTACCACCTCCGCAGCTTCTCCACTCCCGCTCAGTTGCTGTCTCTGTACAGGGGTCTTGTTCACCCTGTATGGAGTATGCTTCTCATGTGTGAGGTAGTTCAACCCACACAGCCATACTTGACCAGGTGGAATCAAAGGCTTTTTGTCTCATCAATTCCCTGCCTCTCACTGATTGTCTTCACTCTCTCTCTCTCTTTGTCGCAATGTCACCTCACTCTCTCTTCATTATTGCTATAATAATGGACATTGCTCTTCTGAACTCTCTAACTGGATGCCTCCTCCTTTAAGGAGAGCATGCAGTACCAGACTTTCTACACTTTCTCATTCCTTTTCTGTCCAACTATCTCATGCAAGGGTTAATCAGTATTTTCATTCTTTCATCTACTCAACTGGTCAACTCTGGAACAATCTTCCTCAATCCATCTTCCAAATACAGAGTGTCTACGCATCTCAGAAACCTCGGACCTTGATTGTGGCTCTCTTCTTCTTCTATGGGAGGGGAGCTTTTGCAGGCATTTGCCCTTGGCCCCTCCTTCCTGCATAAAAAGAAAAATATATAACTGTGGTGATTGAATTTAATGAAATTCATTATATCTTGCAGGTATAGATGTATGATGTGGGAGCTGAAAGACAAATTTACTTCAAGTTCTTACAAACAGAAGTTGGCAATTCTGACACTATCACCCTTCATAATAAATAAGACAAAAACTTATTTGATACCTCTCAATGCATGGTGAAGAGCCACCAGGTCAAAAAAAACCACAGTATACTTCCTGAAATACTCTCAATTAGTAAAGGCAAGGTTATTACACCAGAGCAAGAGCTTAAAGTTAGACAATTCTAGGAGTCAGATGAAGCTGGTTGTCAATGCCCAGGAATGAAAGATTGCAAAACTGTTATGAATGAGGATGGAGAAAAGGTAAAAATGCAAAAGCATTTAGTCCTGTCTAACTTGAAAGAACTTTATGTTGAATTCTCAGGAATCAAGCAATCCTAAAATTGGTTTTAGCAGCTTTGCAAATCTTTGACTTTCCTGGCGTGTCCTTGCAGGTTGTAAGTGGTACACATTCAGTCTGTGTGTACACACTAGGGTTTCTCAACCAGGATCCCAGGCAGAAAATGATAACCTTAAATCTCAGAACATGCACAGCAAATCCCAGGATTTCCTGGGTTTTACAAAGTATTCTAAAAAATGTTATTTCAAATAGTTTACATTAATTTACTACTGTAACTAGAAAATACAAAGCCTATGATAACAAATTTATAATAGCACAAATCACGTTGCATTGTACAACTCAAATAGTGCCTATAATATGCCCTGTATGATGGGCTTGTGCATGTGTAATATGACTTTTTTATGAGTGACTCAGACTGAAAGCCAATCATTTGATTTCCTTGAATCAAACATTTTGTGTTTTTGTGGATTTTAATTTATTATTTTCAATTCAGTGCCACACCTTTTGCCGTTATTTTTTAACTAAAAATTAGTTAGAAGTATACAAAAGGTGTTGTATTCATATAAATTACACTATAATATAATTTATTTTTGTTGAAGTGCAAAGTTGCAAATTAGCATTGTAGGCATAGTCACCAAGGCTATATACCGTATTTATGTTTCTGCAGTGTTCGAAACTCGGCCTAGGCTCTATCCTTTATTATATTTATCATTATTGTGTTAAAATATTTATATATTTAGCTATATTTAATATTAACTAACTAATCTAGATTTATCTAATGCTTAAACATCTTAAGACTTTATTATCATTATTTTTTAATAACACTGTTCAACAAGGTTTTTGGCTCCTGAACCAAACTAGATGGTCCCTGAATCCGAATCTGTTTTTAGAATTCTTCTATCACGTATAGATTTTGAGATATGACAGTTTCAGCTATATTGATTAACTGCAATTTCTATGAGCAAATTGCTGTTCATGAATTACACTAGTTTAGCATTCCTATGACAACCTATGAATTCTATCTTGCGACTGATGGCATCTTTTCACCAATGAAGTGATGAATGCCACTACCTATATACCGTAAGTTATATCAGTGTCCATCAATATGTCGCAATGAGAGGGTAAGGCAGATTCATGGGCGCCCGCAGGATTTTTTCCAAGGGGGGGCAAAATTTAATGTATTAATAGGTAGGGACCGGAGCAAGCAAAAAACTTTTGACCCCTTAGGAACCAGCAGTTAATTCTAAGCAAGTTTAGTGTTGCATTTTCTGTAATGGAAAATGCAAATATATATTGTATATACATACAATGCACATGATAACAATCATTTATTTTATTTATAACAGAAACATGATAGAATGAAGAAAAAAGCACACTGAAGTAAATGTTGTACCTAATTTGAAAACGGTGTTTCGAGCATCACCTACACTGCTCATTTGAATAGGAATTGTAGTCGTCTGCGGTCACTACCAAAATTATGAACAACCTTTTCCATAAAATCAGTTTTGTTGGAGTTGATTTTCTCCCGGTGTACACTGAGCATACGTAACCCAGAGAGTCGCTCATCAGACATAGCAGACCTCAGCCATGTTTTAACTCGCCGAAGTGTACTGAAGGATCTTTCGACTGTGCATGTAGTTGCTGGTAGAGTCAAAAGAATGAGCAGTGCATGACGTACGGCAGGATAAAACACAGTACGTGGCAACAACTCAACAAATTCCTGATTACTTGTGTCATGCGATGATGTGGCCCAGTAATCATACCAACTCAATGTATCAAGTTCAAAGTTGTCAATCTGATACACTTGGCTGCCAACTTGGCGGGATAATTTTAAGGGGGGACTTCTGAACAAATAAAAAGGTAGCAACCTTTTATCATGCACACAAATAAAAAATTTCACCCTTTAGGAGACAGTTGGATACTTTTCAGCAAGTTTAGGATATAAATATTTTCTTAGAAAATATTTAATATATTTTCTTGGCATTTCCAGGGGGGGGCAAGCGCCCCCCCCTTGCCCCTACCTGCGGGCGCCCATGGGCAGATTGCCTTAGTGCAAAGTATATACAAGCTCTTACAGTTAGTGGTAGTAAAAATGATAATGCATTGATAAATAGTGAAAGTGATAGTGATAGAGCGTTTTCAATTGAAAATGCTGCTTTGAATGATTTTTTGAGTGGAAGAAAGGAGTAAATATATTTAAGAATTATAAAACCAGATTCAGATTCAGTGCAAAAAAATACATAGGGACCATCTATTTTGGTTCAGGAAACAAAAACCTTGTTTGGATGTACATGTATATTCCAAATTTTAAAATGAAAAACTTGTTGGCAGATGTATAAATGGCTTAATGCATCTAAATATAGATACATATATTTATATAGTTACTTTTTTATACACACTTACATACAGTGTTCTCAGAAATGCCAAATCTGGCATATTTGTACGCACACTTTCCCCAGAAGGACGCTAAAATAATTGAAGAACAACTCTGGAACACATGCAAAATCCCGCCAGATGCATTATTTTCAAATACTGGGAAACACAGCAGCAAGATGTTCTTTTGCTATTTTTTCATAATGTTAAGTTCCACAAAAAGGCAGTACAAACTATATAGGCTTGTGATGGTTTTGTTGTCCGAAATATTTTATCATTTATATAGTAATTTTTGCACGCTGATTCCAAAAATAAGATTCATTTTTCGCCATGACGTACATATTTTTCACAAAATGTCATATTTCATATTACATTTGTAAGTAATTTTGATTAAAAACTACTGCCTATAAATGCTTCCAGATCAGAAGTGACGTCATAGCGTCTTCTAGAACATTCGAGAAACGCACTGCTAGTATATAAGTGATTGACAAGCCACGAGATGAGTCAGTCTGTCTATACTGTAGTGCGTGCGAGGTTATAGTTCTTTATTATTCAAAGGTGCGCGGTGACTATACTGTACAGTATTTCTCTTTTGAAATTTGTTTATTTGTCGCTATGGCAAGCAAAGGGTGTGTAAATAGCCCAAACATTTTCTGTTATACTGGGTGATCCAGATAAATCGGACCCATAAAAAAAGCCAAATATTCTTAATATTTAATTCCTTTCATAAAAACTATATATCATTCGAAAGAGTAGAGTTACAAGTTTATTATGGAATATTTATTTTTTAAAAATGACTCCTTTCAAAGGTGCTCCATTAGTTGCCAAGCATTCCAGTGTTCTCGCTTGTAAGTTCTGCATCACTTTTGCAAGAGTGTGCGGTGGTATGGCCTGTATCTCATTTGTGATGGCGGCCTTCAATTCTTGCAAGGTCGTTGGGTTATTTCTGTAGACCCTACTCTTTAAATATCCCCAGAGATAATAATCTAAGGGAGAAAAATCCGGAGACCTTGCGGGCCATTCAACGTCTCCAAATCTTGAGATTAACTCGCCTGGAAACGTTTGACGCAAAACTGCCATGCAGTTCCTCGTGGTATGGCAGGTAGCTCCGTCTTGTTGGAACCAGTGGTTTTCTAGACAAAGATCTCTTAATTTAGGAATAAGGAAATCGGTCAACATTTTTTCGTAGCGATCACCATTTACAGTGACCGTGTTTCCGGTGGAATCCTCGAAAAAGTACGGCCATATGATCTGAGATGCAGTAACACCACACCAAACAGTTACACGCTGACTATGCAACGGGACTTCGGTAATATTCAATGGATTTTCTGTTGCCCAGAAACGACAATTTTGTTTGTTTACAGTTCCATTCAAGTGAAAATGGGCTTCGTCTGACATAATCAAAGTTGCTAGAAAATTGGTGGTGTCATTTACCTTCTGTTGGATCCATTGACAGAATTGTCGTCTTCGTGCGAAATCTCCATCGTTTAGTTGTTGCACTGTTTGAATTTTATATGGAAAGAGCATTAAATTTTGCTTGAATATACGGTGTGTTGTTCCATATCCAACTCCTAACAGCTGAGAAGCACGTCTGATGCTTATGTTAGGATTATCCTGTACAATTTCATGAGTTCTGTTAATGATCTCGTCTATCCTTGCTGTGCGCACTCTTCCAGTTGGTTTTCTTTTTCCAATGCTGCCAGTTAGGGAAAAATTTCTGACACACCGACGGATTACTTTCTTAGAAGGTGATTTTGACATCTGAAAATTTGTCTTGAAAGATCTTTGAGCTGAAACTACACTTCTTCCATGCTCATAATATTGCTCAGTTATGAAACGCAGCTGTTCCACAGTCCATGCAGTCATCTTGAAGGGTTAGTTTTAACTAACACTTTTATTTTGTTTTGTATCTTATCTTGTCTTGTATTGTCAAAACTTATACAATCCTGTACAAACTTGTAACTATCCTCTTTCGAATGATGCGTATGATTTTATAAAAGGACTTATACTTTAAGAGTTACAGGGGTTTCTTTTGGGTCCCATTTCTTTGGATCACCCTATATTTGTAGAAAATTTACTGTGAAAAAACAAAGGCGAGATATTACAGATTTCGTCAAGAAAGCATACTATGCATACTTCGGAATGAAACTTGGGGATCAAGACAAATCATGGGCTCCACACAAAGTTTGCAGTATTTGTGTTGAACAACTTAGACTGTGGAGTAAAGGTAAAAAGGATTCTTTACCTTTTGGGATTCCAGTGGTCTGGCGTGAGTCTAAAAATCACAGCAATGACTGCTATTTTTTTTCATGTAAGGTGCAAGGCTACAATACTAAAAATAAAAAGGAAATTTCTTATCCAAACTTTCAGTCTCCTATAAGACCTGTTGCTCATGGACCTGCTATACCTGTACCTACTAAACCAAATACTCTTGATATAACTTCATCTGATTCGGTGTCTGATGACGATGGAAACGATGATATTGAGTGTTTTCAAACCGAAACATCTGGTGAACTCCAATTTTTTACACAAAGTGAACTTAATGATTTGGTAAGAGATTTGTGTCTCCCAAATGATTCTTCAGAGATTTTGGGATGCAGACTTCGTGCAAAGAACTTGCTTTCTCCCGGGATGTCATTTTACTGGTCCAGAAATCGAGAAAAAGAATTCAGCCACTATTTTTCTGAAGAAAATTCACTGGTATAATGGTATATTGCAACAAAGTTTCGGAACTAATACTTAAGCTAGGCGCTGCAGTCTATGACCCAAATGAGTGGAGACTTTTCATTGATTCCTCCAAAAGAAGTCTAAAAGGCATCCTCCTTCACAACGGTAACTTGTATGCATCCTTTCCTGTGGCTTATTCGGTTCACTTGAAGGTTGAAGGAAACGTACGAAAATCTTAAGCTTCTTCTAGCTAAGGTTAAATACAAAGAACACGGTTGGCTACTTTGTGGAGACTTAAAAAGTGATTTATATGTTGTTAGGTCAACATCCAGCTTATACGAAGTTTTCATGTTTTTTGTGTAAATGGGATAGCCGAGCAAGAACTCAGCACTGGATAAAAAAGGAATGGCCACGCAGAGTCAACCTGACACCTGGTTCTAAAAACGTTCAACGTGAAAGTTTGGTTGACACGAAGAAAGTCCTTTTGCCTCCGCTTCACATAAAATTGTGCTTGATGAAGCAATTTGTTAAGGCCTTGTGCGAAGATGGAGATTGTTTTAAGTATCTGTATGGTAAATTCCCAACTCTTTCGGAAGCAAAATTGAAAGAAGGAATTTTCGTTGGTCTCCAGATTAGAAAAGTGACTTTGGATGAACATTTTGAAAGAGCGAAGCATGGATTGCTTTTAAGGATGTTATCAGCTAATTTTGGGGAAACAACAAGGACCCAAATTACCAAAACATTGTGGACAACATGCTAAATAAATTAAAGAGTTTGGTTATAATATAAGTTTAAAATTACATTTCTTACATTCACACTTGGATTACTTCCCTGAGAATCTCGAAGCACTCAGCGAAGAACAAGGAGAACGGTTTCAGCAAGACATCAAAGAAATGGAGAAGAGATCTCCGGGAATGTGGGACATCAGCATGATGGCTGATTACTGCTGGATGTTGAAACGCGATACTCCAGAATTATTACATAAAAGAAAAGTAACAGCGCGTAGATTCGAGATCAAAAGGCATAGATCTCACAAGAAAACTGAGCTAAATATGTAAATAAAGCTAAATATGTAATTGACGTTAAGAGTCTTCTTTCTTTTTAAAGTTGTTTGCATTTGTAATTAGTATAACAAAGCGAAATAGGTACCCAATGTAAATTGAAATAAATAATATTTATTTATGTTGTTTTTCCCTTCCAGTTTGCAGAAAATCGTTACGTGATAGAAAGAATGGACACCTTATAAATCGGTTATTAGTAAGAAAACAACTCTTACAAAGTTCTCATTCGCAGGCCTGTGTTATTTATTAATTGACAAATACCGAAATATCATGGAAAATATCAGAACTATACAATGAAACAGTAGTATTATAACTCCACGATCATGTATCACAGTGTGGTGCTTGTTTACGTCGCCTACACAACTGAACACAGTGTGATTGTTTCATCAAACATATTCACACATCTGTATATTTTTTGTATGTAATTATTATTACTCACCATTAGTGTTTTAAAGTGAAATACGTAAGAACCCTTAATATGAACAAACGTTATAATTAATTTTATTTGTAATTTGTGCACCCTGAAAATCTAGTCCTTGTTCTTGTAGCATGGCACGGATTTTTAAACAAGTGAGATCATGTAGACTTTATACCATCAGGTAAGGATTAAAATCTAAAGCAGTGGTAATAACAACACATATATAATGCTAAATTCTTTATTCGGCAACTATACTAGTTACATCTGAATCCTATTAGATTCTTGGGATGCGCAATGCTATCATGGTATCCTAGGATTGTGCAGATTTCAAGATTGTGCAAAACAGCAGTCTGAAAGCTGTACTGAACTTTGTTTTTTAAACAGTACTGATTTCAAAAGTAATGTGAACACAAAATTATTATTTTATTAATACAAATATTAGCTCTGAAAATTATGGTATCCTTTATTTATTTATTTATACAAATCTCGCCATTTCTCACGATTCCTCATGTCCTGTATGGCAGCGCCAGCTTTTGTTTATTTACATTATGAGGAGTGGGTCAGAAAGAGTACATATGCATGCATTTTGACTGTTCAACC